>JAJAGQ010000047.1:72420-120013 GCA_029783415.1 Anisodus acutangulus | reverse complement strand
TGTCTTCCTCATAATGATTTTGATTCTGCATTTCTTTCCCCTCTATGATGCTTCTCAGAGGTTTCATTCATGCATTACTTTCATTGGCTGTGTTTTATTGTTTGAAATTATTATACCGATAAACAGTGGCTATAAGCTTTAGGTTTTTGCTGCCTTCCTGCTTGATGGCTGATGATTGCCAGTGAATGCAACTCTTATTTCTACTAACAATCTTCAAGGGCCGTGAAAAATTCAAGAATAAATTTTGTACTATTTCTGTCTGAAGTAAATGATATGTAGACGATTCTTGTTTACTTCCATATCTTTGAGCACTTAGCATTATATTTAAATTTATGTGACAGCATTCTTGAATGTTCCAAGATTTACTATTGAAGCAGTATTGCAATTTCTATTGAGTGGTCAGTATTCACGCTTCAGAAAATTGGTGTAGGTGCAGCGTTACATGTGTATTATTTTATTTGCATTACTAGTTGACTGCCTGTCCGACAAAGTCTGGGTTGAGCTAGTGTTGCAAGTTCGAACTCTACCACTGACTAAAATTTGGTATTAAGTGGGAGCAGAATATAGGGACTGGTTCATACTTCCCTAAGTTCCAACACGTGACCAGAACTGGGCGTTGGACCAAAACTCACAAGAGATTTCTCGGTTATAAAAAAAGATAAGTTTGAGCCAGGTGCACTGGTGGGTGAATACAGAAACTGCACCTAACTCTTCATGCACCTTGTGAATTGTGTTATGTCAACCTTATCTGTAATGTACCAAATTTAGTGCATACTGTTGTGTCTCCCTGTTATTACTTAGTCCATGGTGTTGGGCACAGCTTCTAAAACTAGGTGTGTTGGATCTATCTAAAACTAATTATCTAAACATGTGATCGCTTATTTATAAAGTCACTTTGAACACTAAAGTACTTTTTAGCACTTGATGTTTATCGATTACTTTTAATCAACTAGCACTTGATGTTTATCGACTACTTTTTAATCAACTAACTCAAACGTGTTTCCAAGACGTAGACTCAAGGTCCTAGGCTCCACTCATTTATTTCATGTTATATATTTGTTGGAACAAGTGCTGCTAAGACAAAGCACTGGCTATTCTTTGTTGAACAAACGAAAATGAAAACAATATGAAAGTGTTGCCTCAGTTGGTAGAACAACATTGGTATTCTCTTTATGTTGGTTGATCTTTAACGCACATTGCAAGATAACAAGCTAATGATTTTTTTTTGTTTTAATAATAATGGCATTTGGATCAACTTACATCCAACCTACTTTAACCTATTGGGGAGTACTTGATATATTTCACCGACTTACTGGGTACTTAGGGGCAAATAAAAGAGTTTACCTAATGTAACCTTCTTTGTCTTGTTGGAGAAGCCATTTGGTATTCAGATTCACTGGCTCGACTAATCCACTCACAGCCCATCGTAGGCCCATTAGCAGAGGAAGCACGACTCTTACTAGGATTGTTTTTTCCAAAACCTTGGTACATACTACTTCTCACCAAAGATAAAGAGTTGAACAACTCTATCCATCAAGGATCGCATGATATTTAGATTTGAAACCTTGATTTCTAAGGCTGGATGTGACACACTTATTTGACTACTGCGCCTATTCCCATCACTAATGCGCAGTATAAATAAGTTAAAATATTTTCTAGTTTCTATTGAACTGCAAGATAAGATGTTTCGAAAAATAGGATTTTCTTCTTTAAGCCAAAAAAGAAAATCCAAGATTGAACATTTCTTCCATAAGGCAAAAGAAGACAAGGAGTAAAATGCAATATGAAGCAATGAGCCTTTCTCTTCACCACAATATCTAAGAACAAAAAAAAGAAGATAGAATTAGACTGATTATGTCACCCAAAAGAGTACATTATACACCCAATAAGTAAAAAAACGACAACCGAGAGAGATGCCATGAAAATCGGGTTGACTGGTTACTACTCCCGTTATTCCCATAAAGCTATGGAGTTTCTGGCCATCAGAAACGCCCCTGTTGATGATCTAGCCCCTTTATCAAAACAAAGGTCCAAAACGAAAAATCTGGACCACGATATTGAAATGGCTCATTTCAGACGGAGTGATTTACCAATGTTTACTCAAGGCTTCTACCTCACGCCCGTGATTTTGGAGCCTCCTTCCAAAGCTTGAATGCCACTTCATGTAGAAATCTAACCTGTTGGAATCACAAGGTTTGCGCCTATGCTGGTTGGAAAGATGAGAACACAAAATATTAGCACGCGAAGATCCACACAAGCAGCACACTTGTGACATCAAGAGAAATTTCAAGGTGATTTATGTAATAGAAATACATAGTAGAGATCAAGCACAAAATCATGGATACTGTGAGAGTAACTAAAAAATCAGAATTGATAATGACACATAGATTGTTGGAAGATGATACAAGTTCGCGTATAAAAGACCACGAAGAAAGGTTCTTATAAGTTCATGTAAAGCGTTAGGGACGAGGGACTAATGTTTTATCTATAAGGTTGAGCAATACCAGAGCCAACTTATTAGGACTCAAGTCTAATGTTGTCTTGAAGGCGAAATCATTTAGAAGAGTTATATTTGCTCCAACTTCTAAAGCTAGGGACAAAAACTAAATGGTGTCCTTAAAAAGGGATGTTTGCATAAATCAGCCCTAAACTCTCTATCTGGCTCAAAATGACCCTACTCATTTTTAGATGCTAAAGTCTTCTTTTGGGATTGGAAAAGGAAAAAGCCAGAAATATTAAGCATGTAACAGTTACAGACTACACTACACAGAGAGTTGACACATCACTCATGACCGAAGGACTAAAACTCTTTGTATTTACTGAAATGGGATTTTTCTTTGGCATTATTACACTTAGCCATCTGGCTCCAATAAGCTTGAGCAGAGTGGGTCTCCCTTGAGTAACAACCGCTTCTACCTGTCAAGGCAGGAGGTAAAATCTAGACACTCTTCTCTCCCCATACCAGGTGTGAGATTTCACTGGGTATATTGTTGTTGTGTTATGGCTCAATAGGACCAGGTGGCAAAAAACCCAAAAAAGTATGATGTATAAAGCGTTAAGCTCTTCTTAACTCATGAATACCTCTTTGGAAATCCTTGTATGAATATGCTACTGCCATATCCTTCCGAGTACAGCATTCTGCCACTGGGCATAATATGAGACAATGCTGCCTGTTATGAGCATCACCACCATTAACTCCACATAGTGTGCCTGTAATGAAAGTAGAAAAGTGGCACTTACCTAACTTTTGATGATTAAGTGGTTTTCTCTTCTTTAAGTGTATAACTTGACGAGAGGAAAATAAAGAGAAAGTTCAAGGTTATTCTGTCTGAGTAGTGTCAGCAATAGAAAACATGGAATCATCAGCCTCTAGGAACAACTGCATAGCTCAATAAAACTGACATGTGCAACCTCGAGCCTTACTTCTGGGTTCCAGGATGTGCCATTTGCACCAAAGTACCAACCAACCGATTGACATGATCTGAATCTGCTAGGCAATTTGTCGTTTGACCAGCTCCAACATGAAGAATAATCTAAATCAGTTGAAACTCGACTCTACTGGCCTTCCCCTTCTTGAAAACCCAACAACTTGAATTAATTCAGAGGCTACAGGCGGATGAATCAAGCTGGTTATTAATGCTACTAATTACCTCATTCAACTCTAAAATGGTGAAAGCCAAGCTTATGGCAAAAACTTCTTCAGTCTTCAATTGCTAAAGTGATAACAACAGCTTTCATCCCCATAAACCTGAGCAGGAATTTTGGTGGGAAAAAGGGCCTTTTCCACAATGTAAATAATATCATTGCATCGGCGGTAAAAAGGAGTAGTCCTACCTCTCTGTTATTATGGTTGCTGTGCATACTTCTCCGTGAAATTGAGTTTCAGAGGATGCTTTACCATTCTTAAGAACAGAAAGGAAAGATTTTTAGCACAATATAGTGTTAATTAAGCTAAGAAATAAATGTACAATTTTTAGTAGCTACTATAAAACAAGAGTAATTGCATCTCACCAGAGCAAAATAAGCTTCACTTTATCACACTAGTTCAGCAAATTCTCTGACTATTCTTTGCATCTTCGGTTTCTGCAATCTAATCGCTCCATGTAAGTTCCAAAATGACAGATAAGAAATACAAAAATGTAATTAGACTCCAAAAATGAACAGTAAAGTAATCACAAACTTTGTACTGTCCATGACAGATGCTTTCTTGAATTTAGAAACTGGAAAGCTAGTGGTTTCTTTATGAATAAATATACTCATCCACCCTAGCACTAACCACCACAGTAGAGCACATAGCAGAACAAGGAAAAAATCATAGGCATCCAGGCTAAAGAGTTGAATTTTGGGATAGAAAACTCTTCAATTTTAATTGCTGTGTAGTGCACATTATCCCACGTTTATCAATGATATCCTAACATATTCAGGAATGATGAACCTGGAGGCAGCGAAAAGACTAGTCAACTTCCACTCTTTAGAGAAGTCTTGTTGTTATCTAAAACAGGGATAATGTGGGTGTAGGGAAGGATATATGTCAACTGTCTCCATAAAAAGTGACCAAGAACCATAACAACCTTTTTTGGTAGGACCATAACTTAATCTCCTGTCCTAATTACACAATATATGTTTACGTTCTCAAGTGCTCATTAGTCACAGGATGGCTATGTCTTTCCACCAATAAGCAAATAGAAAACATTACAAGGCCTTTCCTTAGCAAGTCTTGGAAATGCCTCTACCAGTTTGATATGATACACATAAAGTTTTTTGAATCATAGAGATGAATGGTGCTACTTTTTGGTCTCCATTTTTTGGTGTTGGGTCCGGAGAGTGATTCAAAATTAGAGAACAAAATTTCAAGATATGGAATTTCTTTCAGTGTTATTGATACTGACATTACCAACCAATCTTACTAACTCAACGCACAGTATATTCCATGCAATCAAGATAGTATATATTCAAATCAAACTGGTGGACTAGATGAGATGCACTGCATCTATTCCTATTCTATTCGGTCCATTTCATTCCAATACTAATCAATTAGTCTTTCAACACAAATTAGAGTGTTCTAATCTATAGGTTCAATAAATCTCTAGGTAGATTAAAGAATACCCGTGAATAATAAAAATTAATCGCAACTAGTTGGCATCGCCTATATGGATCCTTTGCTACATTAACAACCAAACAAAGATATTTAACTATCACAAAAATGAGATTAATTGACTATTTAGATATGCATCTAGTATTCATTATCAAAAAACAAAATCCTGCATATGCAAATGGATTAAAGACTATTCAAAATGCATGCAATTCCAACAAAACACCGTGATTAAAGATGAAAACGAAAGCATAAACCTCGATAGAAATTATCAAATAGAAATGATCTTGATTTTTTTAAAAAGATAAAAACCAGAACCTCTTTAAAACAAGAGGTTCTCTAAATTTTCTAATCAAACATACAAGACTATAACCAAACTTCAAAAAATAATACTCTTGTAAGAAAATGGACATAATGTAAGTGCAACATGGATGTAATGTATTAAGTATTTTTTCTTTTTAAATATCCAAATTCTTGATTATGCAAACTGATTTCCATTCAAAAGCATGCAATTTCTACAAGCTCCAACATTAAAAACGAAAATGAGCATAAACCCAGGTTAAAACTATAAAAAGAAATGATTTTGAGATTAATAAAAAGTAGTAAGAAAAGGTAAAAATCAGAACCTCTTGTGCTGTAAAACCAAACTAAAAAAGACTCTTTGACAAAATTTGGACATAAAAAGAGGCAGTCACGGTGCACTAAGCTTCCGTATGCGGGATCCAGGAGAAAATTCGGACCACTAGGGTCTATTGTGCGGATCTTACCTACATTCTGCGAGAGGTTATTTCCACAGCTTGAACCGGTGACCTCCTGGTCACATGGAGGCAACTTTACCAATTACTCCAAGCAGGGGTGGATCCACGGTTTTCACTCAGAGGGGTCGATAAAAAAGTTAAACATGGAAAATAATGTTGTCCCTAAGAATCAAACCTAAGATGCCGGAACAATTTTGAACACCCTGGACCACTTGAGCTAACATTTTGCATTTATTCAGGGTATTCAAAAGTAATATATATAGATAAACACAAAAAATCTACCCTATATATACCGTGTAATTTTTGGCGGAGCACCCTCCCCACCTCCTAAATCCGCTCCAAGGCTCCCCTTCAAAACTTGGACATAATGTAAGTGCAACATTGGTGTTTTCAGTATTAAAAACATACAAATTCTTGGATAAGCAAACTGATTTCTATTCAAAAGCATGCAATTTCAAGTATTAAAAAACATCATAAACCCCTTGTCAAAAAAATCATAAACCCACATAAAATTTATCAAAAAGAAACATCTACACGATCTCTAAATAATACTGCTAAGAAAAGAACACAGAGTGAAGAAGAGAGCAAACTATCCAAATTCCTGCATATGCAAACTGATTTCTACTCAAAAGCATGCAATTTCAACAAACTCAAGGATTAAACATGAAAGACATCATAAACCCATATAAAAACTATCAAAAAGAAACGATTTTGAGATTAAAAAGGGTAAAAATTGGTTTATGTAATATTGACGTTGTCATGTTTTGTCTTGAGCCGAGGTTATTTCAGAAATAACCTCTTTACCTCCCAAGATAGGGATAAGATCTGCGTAAATTGTACCCTCCCCATACCCCACCGTGTGGGGTTACACTGGGTATGTTGTTGTTGTTGCTGTCAGTATTAAAGAAATACAAATTCTTTCATAAGCAAACTGAGTGATTTCAACTCAAAAGCATGCAATTTCTACAAACTCTAAACATGAAAAACAGCATAAACCCGTGTAAAATTATCAACAAGAAACGACTTTGAGATTAAAAAAAAAAGTGAAAATCAGTATATGTAATATTGATGTTGTCATGTTTTCTCTTGAGATGAGAGTCTTTTTTGGAAAGAGCATCTCTACCTCCCAATGTAGGGGGTAAAGGTCTGCATTAGGGCTGGCCAGTGGGCCGGGTCGGGCCGGTCTCGACCCTTGGCCCCAGCCTTGATCCCCTTTTAAAAATAATACGGACGCACTGGACTCGAACCGAGACGGGACTGGGCTCGCCCCGCAAGTCTCGATCGGCTCGATCCCATCCAGCCCCCTCCCATTGCAAAAATGACCAGTTGCACAAAGAGCCTTTAATATTTATTTTTAACCCCTAAGTTTATATATTTACACTTTAACCCAATTTTCCAACTATAAATATCTCATTTTCTCTTCATCTTTCTCACAAATCTTCCTACAATCTCTCTAATCTCTCAACTCAATCTATCTCTCTACAAGTCTACAATTACATTGCTTATTAAATATTTTATTTTATTTGCTCATTTGCATAATTGTATCAAAGTTCAAAAATTGGGACTAAAGTTGGCAACTAGCTTGAGGATCATCCATCGAGCAAAGTTTCAATTTTCAATCTCGATTACACGTCGGCGTTTGGTACCTTCTGTTCCTTCTTTAAATTATTATTATTACTTTATTTTAATTATCGCACTTAATTTTATTATCTTTAATTATTTATTAGCATAATTAAAATGAAAGGATTAAGAGGTATGTTTAAGGGTAAGAGTAAGGTTGGCTTATTTTTCTAGTAGAGTAACAAGGGCGGTAGTAGTACTTCTTCTAGTCATCTTATTCCTTGAGACAGGATGATTTGATTGATTACACTCATATAGATGAAACTGAATTTTTAATGATATACCATTAGGCGATGAGATATATTCGCAACTCAACCAAACTTTAATTTAGAAGATAATCTAGATGACACACCCACTAGTGCACCTCAAACCTAAATCGAACGCGTCTTCTATTTCCTAGCATGAGGCGAGGCCCCACACAATCGAAAAATTAAAATCTGCGCAAGAGAATTTTTGATAAGAACCATGAGAATGAAGTAGTTAGATGCAGAATTTGTAAAAATGTTTATAAATTAAAAATGGAAAAAGGTCGAGGGTGGGACGGAGGTTTATTGAGACATATACAAAACTTTCACAAAGCTAGGTGGGATGAATATGAGGCTTCAAAGTCGAGTGTGCCAATGCGCTCTCGGTCGGGACAAGGTTCACATAGTGTCCCCGGACCAAGTGCAGAGGTTAAATTAACCAGATGACGAGGGAAATTGTAGGCCTAAATACGATAAACATAGAGATAGGAAAGCAATAGCAAAATTAGTTCACGGTTGGAGGGTTTGCCCTTTTCATTTCCTTCCTCTCTTGATTTTAGTCATTACATTAGAGATATGTATAATCCTGCTTTTAACGATTTTTCTAGATCAACTGTTAGGAGAGACGTTTTTAAATTTGCACATGAATATCAACAGTATTTACGTTATTCATTATATCATTTTTCTGGCAAAGTATCTATCACGTCTGATATAGGCCGTAGTACTAACGGTCATGATTATTTAACTGTAACATGCCATTGGATAGATTATAAATGGTCTATGCAAAAACGTATTTTAGCATATATATATATTATTGATAGGCACATTGAAAATTTTATTGCAGAAAATATTCATCAAATTTGCGATTATTATGGTTTAACTGACAAAATAATGACTGTTACGTTAGATAATGCTCCTTCTAATAATTATGCTATTAGACATTTAAAAAATCTTTTAACTCCATCTTTTCCTAATCATTTTCATATAAAATGTGTGTGCCATATTTATAACTTAGTTGTAAATGATGATCTATCACTTTTTGAAGACATTCTTAATATAGTACAATTTTCTATAAATTTTATTTTTAGAAGTAATAGAATACAAAGAAAAAAGAATATAAAAAAACTTGTCACGATTGTGGACTACCTTATAGAAAAATTCCCGAAGAAGTAGCGACAATGTGGAATTTTTTATATGAACAACTACTTGTTGCTTATGATTATAGAAGACCTATAACTTCATTTTTAACTCCCATAATCGAAATCCAACTAATATGGTTATGGATAACGATTGAGAAAAAATTCCAGAACTTATTGTATTTTTAGAAAAAAAATTCAAGCAACTAAAGAATTTTTACATTTATATATTATTATCCTACTATTTCAACTATGTTATTTTATATAGCTCTAAGATTTTTATTACTTAGTGAATATATAGAAAAAAACATCTTATAAGGCACCTATTAAAAAAATGTTTTTTTCCTATTCCCACTATTTATATTATTGGTGTTGTATTAAATTTGACTATTAAAATAGACGGTTGTAAAGCACTTATTGAAACTATTTATGATTGTATAGCAGTACTTCCACCTCCAACTCCAAAAATGCAAATGAACACAAACCTAAGGAACCAACTAAAGAAAAAAAAAATTCTAGCATACACGATGAATGCAAAAAAGTATATACGCATTACCAACAAGAAAGTGTTGGCAACCAACCGGCTTCCATACCATATTCTTCTTCAATACAACCTCAAAAAAGACATGATGTTTCTGCGGCTAGTATTGAAAGCCTTAAATATAGAATGTATAGTGGTAACACTACTAATCAAGTTAGCGAGTTTGATGTTTTTGTTTTGCAATGGTGTTGTACCGTACCAAGCAGTTCTCAATGAATAAGGACGTGAAGACTTGCTTTGAAATACTAGAGGGAGAATGAGAAGGCATTTCAGAGCACTATCAAAGATGGCGAGATGTGTTGAACATTCAGCGTCATCAGCGGCGTAAAGCGCTTTTACGTCGGAAAGATTTTAAATAGGAAACACAGACACTGCATTGCTTGAGCGGAAACTGACTTGGAGATTGCGGATTTTATTGAGAGATTGGACACGGCGGAGCGTAGAAGGTCTGATCAATCGAGATCAACGAATAAGACAACGAAAAACTACAACGAAATCTTATCCGAGCGGAGGTGGAAGTGGCGTCGAGCAATTTGACCAACAAATTTCGAATTCCAACCAAAGAACCACAAAGGCGTTGTGAATAAACTAAAAAGGGTGTTTATAAATATGTGGTTTTTTTAATTGTAATTTTACTATGTTATTTGCAACTTTCAACACCACAAAGTTGCAATTTTGAAATTGTATTACAAGAAAATCATATTTCTATTAAATACTATAAGAGACGCAAAAACAGTCTTGGAATGTTTTTATTACACTATCTTGTTCAATTATTGAGGTGTTTATATATGTTATTTTTAAAATTAAGTTAAAAAAAATCAGAAAACTCGATCCTGACCGATCACGCCCCGCCCGGCCCGATAAGACCGATCCCCTTTTCCAACGGAAACGGGATATCGGCGGATCACGCCAGTCACGCCGGAGGACCGGTCACGCCCTCCCAGTCCCGTCGGGTCCCGTCCTGCCCAGAACCCGGCCCACTGGCCACCCCTAGTATGTATACACTATACCCTCCCCATACCCCCACTACATTGTACCCTCCCCAGATCACACTGTGTAGGATTACAGCAACAACATACCCGGTGGAATCATTTCATTTAAGACATGAAATTGGAATCTTTTTCATTTTATTTCGTCAATTTTGAAATCCCAGAATGTGGGGGTCTGGGAGAGCAGAGTATTCACAGACCTTAACTCAATTTTAGGAGGTAGGGAGGCCGTTTCGAAAGACCTCCGGCTCAAGGGAAAGTATAAAAGAAGGTCAGATAAGAAGGTCAGATAAGGACAAAAAAATCAAAACTGTATGAAAATGAATTGTTGTCAATATTAAACTGAGTGATTTCTACTCAAAAGCATGCAACTCAATGATTAAACATGAAAAACATCATAAACCCATATAAAAATAATAAAAAAGAAATGATTTTGAGATTAAAAAAAGGTTAAAAGAATAAGAAAAACACCTGAAGGAGGAGAGTGGGGAAGAGACAAGAAGCCACAACAAGCTCGAGAAGCAAAAGAATGGAGATGGGTATGAGACGGGTCAATGGATCGGGCCAACCCGTCACCGTATAATACCAGTGCTCTGCTAGGCTTATCTGCCATAATCAATCAAATGTATTTTGCTCACCTTATTGGAATGGAATTGAGAAGGAAGAAAGAATTGGTTGGTTGTAGTGATTAGAGTCTGGGAGAAAGAATCTAACTTTGCTTTTGTTGTTCTTTTGTTTGTTTTAGTTTATTTTAGTACTACTAATATATTTGTGTTTGGGAATCGAAGGTAGCGTAGGTTTTGTGTAAGTGTCGCATACATGTTTGAGCGTGTGAAATACTCCCCCGTGTTCAATATAAGTGTGCACTCGGGGTCTTTTGCTACGCAAGTTATTCTAGAATTATATTCATGAATTATAATCTCTGAATGACTTTTTTCCATTTGATAGATGGAACAATATAATATCGAAACTTGATAGGATAATATGAGCTATCCAAGATTAAATTTGAGATAAAATTTATATTTTGTTTGATTAAATATAATTTATTTGGGATTAATTTATATTTTCAATCAAACAAGATATAAATTTTATTTCAAACTTAACTTGAGATATTCCACCTTATCCCGCATATACTAAGCGACCCTTAGTCTTGGAAGCACAACATTGAATATAGATGGAATGCTAAGCGGTTAGCTAAGGAATAACAATAAATATGGCTTGAGAAATGCAAAGGGACGGGCTCCTAGTTAAAGAGATCAGTAGTTTTGAGGGAAACAAAAGCATTAATTATATTAGAAGCGTATTTCTCTAGATATATGTTGTTCACACCATCTGCGAGAAGAAGTTCAAGTGTTTACGATGCATTAATTGTTAGTAGGATAAGATTAGTATTTTTGGGGATACAAAAACATTAAATCTAGTTTAAGTCTCTTATTTGCTATGCTTTTCACACTAATCAAGAAGTTCATATAAATGATCAAATATCATGTACTATAAATAGGGATACTTTGATCATGTGGTCATCAAGAGTTTGATTTAACAGCTTAGTATACCCGGCCAGGCTTTAGAAACCGAGAAAACATATATCACCATCTTTGTACTAACCATGGCATTCCAACAAGTCATCAATGACTTCTTCTAGTGAATATGCACTACAAGTTCTTGATCCAAAAACAAGTCTACGTGATGCGTGCACCTATTAGCTTCATCGTTCGATACCATAATTCGACCACTCCTTGACTGTATGGACAAGCTTAGGCACCTCAGCGGCATGCGGGGAAGGCTTTGGTGCCTACCATCTTCAAGTTTGAGCACCTCAACATCCTGCGGGGAAGGAATTCATTGCCTACCATCGTGGTGAATGGCGATCGGTCTTCGGGGAAGTCGGTGTGCTTGAATCACTTCTTTGGAATCAGTCTTACTAAAGGAGGCGATTATCTGCGCTAGAGTGCCTCTCATCTCGAGGCTCCAAAATCATGTTGAGGCAGTAGTTTACTTAGAGTACAATGGAAAAATAGTTTCAACAGATGAAGTTCATTTGCGAGGCCATTGTTCTTGCAACTAATGAGATTGCTTTGGGAATGGTAAGGAATATCCAACATCCCTTTAACACTTTCGATAGTGAGAAAGAATGGTGCTCCGAACGATTTTCGTGGAGTCACTAGAGTTGCAGTTCCTGGACAACCTGAAGATATCTTTGAACAAATTTCAGGTATTATTATGAAATATGTAACACCTGAGGAAAGCATAATTTTGAATGTTATATCGTACTGTTGATTTCCCTACTTGTGTGTCCATTCGGATGTCGAAAGGTTGACAAAATAGGTGAAAGGACTCAGCGATTGTGACTTAGGTAGATATAGCTACTGAATGGTTGCTTGTGAAAGTTACTGCAAATGATGTGAATATTGGACTTGGTTATTTTTGTGTTAGAAGAACTGGGAATGAGTCTTATGAAGAAGCTCGTAGTGTGGAGTCGAGGCTTTTTGAGACTCATCCACTTTTATCCAAGATCGACAAGTCCATGGTAAGTGTTCCTGTTCTAGCAAATAAGTTGGTGCAAATTCAAGCAAACATCATTTCCAAATGCTTGCCGGATATTGTGAGAAAGACGACAAACTTGCTGTCAATATTGCTGCTCTCAATGAGTTACCACAGCATTCGGGTTTTGTTGCTGAAGCTTTGGCTACATTCATGCGTACTCGTAAGTTGACTACGAAGTCTCTGGAGAAAATATTTCTTGGAGTAGAGTTTGATGAAGACACTGAAGAGTTTGAAATGAAATGTCTTTGCTAAATGGTGCGAGTTGCTCGGCGACATTCGGGTTACATTCTTGAAGCTTTGGCTACATTCATGCGTATTCGTAAGTTGGCTACGAAGTCTCTAGAGAAATTATTTCTTGGAGTTGAGTTTGATGAGGACACCGAAGAGTTTGAAATGAAATGTGCTACTAAATGGTCTGAGTTGCTTGATCTTGAACTCAAACAATACTCTGCTGAGCTACATTCAAAATACCTTGATAAAAAGGAAGACACTTTGTTTGATGAGCTCGTGTTTTTAAAGGCAACTACAAAGGAGTTTGTGGGAAAATTGTGGAACTATATAGAGGAAGTCGTCATCAAAGTTTTGATGCATCATTCCTGTAGTTACCCGGAACTAGAGTATTTCACTAGGAGGGCAGTGCAAAATATGATTGCCAGGAGGAAGGGTGAATCGGTTGATTGGGTCCGAGAAATCATTGGGACGGATAGGTGGTGACCTCACTAGTAATCTGAGTATGTAGCTACTTTTAGCGAGGCTCATGACAAAGAAAATTTTGAAGTTCTTGAAATATTCTACAGAAAGCGAAAATAAACCTCAAAGGATTTGGAACAATTAATGTTTTGATATTGAGGAGGCAGCTAAAAAGTTGTGCGACAAGCTTTTGAATTGAAGATAGCTGGTGCATCTTGGAAAATCGAGTGGGAGGAGGCCGAATGCTAAGAAATTTGGATCGGAAGTCGGTGAAGAGTTGTCTCGGTAGTTCCTTTGTGAAAATATCTGCATACTGATTTGAGAAAGGCACGTGTAATATTTTGACCTGACCAAGGGAGACCTTCTCACGCACAAAGTGAATATCCATCTCGATATGCTTGGTCCGCTGATGTTGGACCGGATTGTGAGACATATAGATGGCAGATATGTTGTCACATTAGACTATAGACGCCTTTCACAGTGGACACTTGAGCTCCAAAAGAATATTTCGAAGCCAACAGATCTCAAAGAACGACATTAGCAACTCGAGATACTACCTTGACACTTTCGAGCGGGATAGCGTAGCCTGCCGCTTGGCGGACCATGAAATAAGATTATCCCCAAGAAATACATAGTAGCCCTAGGTGGAGCGACGTGTGTCTGGGCATCCTGCCCAATCTGCATCCGTGTAGGAGAGTAACTTGGTTGGGGCAGAGGGGTAGAGATGCAGGCCAAAGTCAAGGGTGCCCTTAACGTATCTGATAATACGCTTGAGGGCAACAAAATGTGACTCTCGAGGGGCGTGCATAAACAAACACACCTACTGAACGACATATGCAATATCAGGCCTAGTGAATGTAAGATACTAAATGCTAAACGGTTCGCTAAGGAATAACAATAAATATGGCTTGAGAAAGGCAAGGGCGGGGTCCTAGTTAAAGAGATCAGTAGTTTTGAGGAAACAAAGCATTAATTATATTAGAATTGTATTTCTCTAGATATATGTTGTTCACACCATCTGCAGAAGAAGTTCAAGTGTTTCTGATGCATTAATTGTTAGTAGGATAAGATTAGTATTTTTGGGGATACAAAAACATTAAATCTAGTTTAAGTCTCTTATTTGCTATGCTTTTCACACTAATCTGCAGAAGTTCATATAAATGATCAAATATCATGTACTATAAATAGGGATACTTTGATCATGTGGTCATCAAGAGTTTGATTTAACTGACTAGTATACCCAAGAGCTTTAGAAACGAGAAAACATATATCACCATCTTGTACTAACCATGGCATTCCAACAAGTCATCGATGACTTCTTCTAGTAAATATGCACTACAAGTTCTTGATCCAAAACAAGTCTACGTGGTACGTGCACCTATTGCTTCATCGTTCGTTACCATAATTCGACCACTCCTTGGTGTATGGACAAGCTTAGGCACCTCAGCTGACATGCGGGAAGGCTTTCACCGCCTACCATCTTCAAGTTTGAGCACCTCAACATCCTGCGAGGAAGGCATTCACCGCCTACCATCGTGGTGATTGGCGATCAGTCTTGGGGAAGTCGGTGTGCTTGAATCACTACTGGAACCGGTCTTCCTAGAGGCGGTGTCTGCGCACTAGAGTGCCTCTCATCTCGAGGATCCAAAATCATGTTGAGGCAAGTTTACTTAGAGTACAATGGAAAAGCAGTTTCAACAGATGAAGTTCACGCTGCGAGAGGCCATTGTTCTTGCAACTAATGAGATTGTTGGGAATGGTAAGGGAATATCCAACATCCCTTTAACACTCGATAGTGAGAAAGAATGGTGCTCGGACGATTTTCCTGGAGTCACTAGAGTTGCGGTTCTGGACAACTTTGAAGATATCTTTGAACAAATTTCAGGTATTATTATGAAATATGTAACACCTGAGGAAAGCATAATTTTGAATGTTATATCAGCCACTTGTTGATTTCCCTACTTGTGTGTCCATTCGGATGTCGGGAAGGTTGACAAAGCAGGTGAAAGGACTCTAGCGATTGTGACTTAGGTAGATATAGCTCTTGAATGGTTGCTTGTGAAAGTTCTGCAAATGATGTGAATATTGGACTTGGTTATTTTTGTGTTAGAAGAAGCTGGGAATGAGTCTTATGTAGAAGCTCGTAGTGTGGAGTCGAGGCTTTTTGAGACTCATCCACTTTTTATCCAAGATCGACAAGTCCATGGTAAGTGTTCTGATTACGGCAAATAAGTTGGTGCAAATTCAAGCAAACATCATTTCCAAATGCTTGTCGGATATTGTGAGAAAGGCGACAAACTTCTTTGTCAATGTCATTTGCTCTCGATGAGTTACCACGGCATTCGGGTTTTGTTCTTTGAAGCTTTGGCTACATTAAATGCGTGCTCGTAAGTTGACTACGAAGTCTCTGGAGAAAATATTTCTTGGAGTAGAGTTTGATGAGGACAGAAGAGTTTGAAATGAAATGTCTTTGCTAAATGGTGCGAATTTGCTCGGCATTAGGGTTACATTCTTGAAGCTTTGGCTACATTAAATGCGTATTAAGTAAGTTGGCTCACGAAGTCTCTGGAGAAATTATTTCTTGGAGTAGAGTTTGATGAGGACAGAAGAGTTTGAAATGAAATGTGCTACTAAATGAGTGCGAGTTGCTTGATCTTGAACTCAAACAATACTCTGTTGAGCTACATTCAAAATACCTTGATAAAAAGGAAGACACTTTGTTTGATGAGCTCGTGTTTTAAAGGAAACTTCTGAGAGGAGTTTGTGGGAAAATTGTGGAACTATATAGAGGAAGTCGTCATCAAAGTTTTGATGCATCATTCTGTAGTTACGGAACTAAGTATTTCACTAGGAGGCGTGCAAAATATGATTGCCAGGAGGAAGGATGAATCGGTTGATTGGGTGCGAGAAATCATTGGGACGGATAGGTGGCTGACCTCACTAGTAATACAAAGTATGTAGCTACTTTTAGCGAGCTCATGACAAAGAAAATTTTGAAGTTCTTGAAATATTCTAGAAGCGAAAATAAACCTCAAAGGATTTGGAACAATTAATGTTTTGATATTGAGGAAGCTGACCTAAAAAGTTGTGCGACAAGCTTTTGAATTGAAGATGACGTTTGGTGCATCTTTGGAAAATCGGAGTGGGAGGAGGCCGAATGCTAAGAATTTGGATCGAAAGTCGGTGAAGAGTTGTCTCGGTAGTTCCTTTGTGAAAATATCTGCATCTTGATTTGAGAAAGGCACGTGTAATATTTTGACGACCAAGGGAGACCTTCTCACGCACAAAGTGAATATCCATCTCGATATGCTTGGTCGTGATGTTGGACGGATTGTGAGACATATAGATGGCAGATATGTTGTCACATTAGACTATAGACGCCTTTGGCAGTGGACACTTGAGCTCCAAAAGAATATTTCGGAGCCAACAGATCTCAGCAACGACATTAGCAACTCCGCGATACTGCCTTGACACTTTCGAGCGGGATAAGCGTAGCTGCCGCTTGGCGGACCATGAAATAAGATTATCCCCAAGAAATACATAGTAGCCCTAGGTGGAGCGGCGTGTGTCTGGGCATCTGCCCAATCTGCATCCGTGTAGGAGAGTAACTTGGTTGGAGGCGAGAGGGTAGAGATGCAGGCCAAAGTCAAGGGTGCCCTTAATGTATCGATAATACGGCGAGGGCGACAAAATGGGACTCTCGAGGGCATGCATAAGCAGACACACCCTCTTGAGCGACATATGCAATATCCAGGCCTAGTGAATGTAAGATCTTGAATGCTAAGCGGTTAGCTAAGGAATAATAATAAATATGGCTTGAGAAATGCAAAGGGCGGGGTCCTAGTTAAAGAGATCAGTAGTTTTGAGGGAAACAAAAGCATTAATTATATTAGAACTGTATTTCTCTAGATATATGTTGTTCACACCATCTGCAGAAGAAGTTCAAGTGTTTCTGATGCATTAATTGTTAGTAGGATAAGATTAGTATTTTTGGGGATACAAAAACATTAAATCTAGTTTAAGTCTCTTATTTGCTATGCTTTTCACACTAATCTGCAGAAGTTCATATAAATGATCAAATATCATGTACTATAAATAGGGATACTTTGATCATGTGGTCATCAAGAGTTTGATTTAACAGCTAGTATACCAACAGGCTTTAGAAACCAGAAAACATATATCACCATACTGTACTAACCATGGCATTCCAACAAGTCATCGATGACTTCTTCCAGTGAATATGCACTACAAGTTCTTGATCCAAAACAAGTCTACGTAGTACGTGCACCTATTGGTTCATCGTTCGATACCATAATTCGACCACTCCTTATTTGTATGGACAAGCTTAGGCACCTCAACTGACATGCGGGGAAGGCTTTGGTTGCCTACCATCTTCAAGTTTGAGCACCTCGACATCCTGCGAGGAAGGCATTGATTGCCTACCATCGTGGTGATTAGCGTCGGTCTTGAGGAAGTCGGTGTGCTTGAATCACTTACTGGAATCAGTCTTACTAAAGGAGCGATTATGCACTAGAGTGCCTCTCATCTCGAGGCTCCAAAATCATGTTGAGGCAGTTTACTTAGAGTACAATGGAAAAGCAGTTTCAGCAGATGAAGTTCCGCAGCTGCAGAGGCCATTGTTCTTGCAACTAATGAGATTCTTTGGGAATGGTAAGGGAATATCCAACATCCCTTTAACACTCAATAGTGAGAAAGAATGGTGCTCAGAATGATTTTAGTGGAGTCACTAGAGTTGCGATTCTGGACAACTTTGAAGATATCTTTGAACAAATTTGGTATTATTATGAAATATGAAACACCTGAGGAAAGCATAATTTTGAATGTTATATCAGCCACTGTTGATTTCCCTACTTGTGTGTCCATTCGGATGTCGAGAAAGGTTGACAAAGCGGTTGAAAGGACTCTAGCGATTGTGACTTAGGTAGATATAGCTCTTGAATGGTTGCTTGTGAAAGTTCACGCAAATGATCACGAATATTGGACTTGGTTATTTTTGTGATAGAAGAGCGGGAATGAGTCTTATGAAGAAGCTCGTAGTGTGGAGTCGAGGCTTTTTGAGACTTCGTCCACTTTTATCCAAGATCGACAAGTCCATGGTAAGTGTTCTGTTACGGCAAATAAGTTGGTGCAAATTCAAGCAAACATCATTTCCAAATGCTTAGGATATTGTGAGAAAGGCGACAAACTTCTTTGTCAATGTTCTTTGCTCTCGATGAGTTACCCACGGCATTCGGGTTTTGTTCTTTGAAGCTTTGGCTACATTCAATGCTTACTCGTAAGTTGACTACGAAGTCTCTGGAGAAAATATTTCTTGGAGTAGAGTTTGATGAAGACAGCGAAGAGTTTGAAATGAAATGTCTTTGCTAAATGGTGCGAGTTGCTCGGCATTCGGGTTACATTCTTTGAAGCTTTGGCTACATTCATGCGTATTAAGTAAGTTGGCTCTGAAGTCTCTGGAGAAATTATTTCTTGGAGTAGAGTTTGATGAGGACAGAAGAGTTTGAAATGAAATGTGCTACTAAATGGTGCTGAGTTGCTTGATCTTGAACTCAAACAATACTCTGTTGAGCTACATTCAAAATACCTTGATAAAAAGGAAGACACTTTGTTTGATGAGCTCGTGTTTTTAAAGGCAACTACAAAGAAGTTTGTGGGAAAATTGTGGAACTATATAGAGGAAGTCGTCATCAAAGTTTTGATGCATCATTCTGTAGTTACAGGAACTAGAGTATTTCACTAGGAGGGCGTGCAAAATATGATTGCCAGGAGGAATGATGAATCGGTTGATTGGGTCAGAAATCATTGGGACGGATAAGTGGCCCGACCTCACTAGTAATACAAAGTATGTAGCTACTTTTAGCGGGCTCATGACAAAAGAAAATTTTGAAGTTCTTGAAATATTCTCAGGAAGCGAAAATAAACCTCAAAGGATTTGGAACAATTAATGTTTTGATATTGAGAAGGCTGACCTAAAAAGTTGTGCGACAAGCTTTTGAATTGAATATGACGTTTGCATCTTGGAAAATCGGAGTGGGAGGAGGCCGAATGCTAAAATTTGGATCGAAAGTCGGTGAAGAGCCGTCTCGGTAGTTCCTTTGTGAAAATATCGCATCTTGATTTGAGAAAGGCACGTGTAATATTTTGACGACCAAGGGAGACCTTCTCACGCACAAAGTGAATATCCATATCGATATGCTTGGTCAGTGATGTTGGACCGGATTGTGAGACATATAGATGGCGGATATGTTGTCACATTAGACTATAGGCGCCTTCGCGGTGGACACTTGAGCTCCAAAAGAATATTTGAGCCAGCGGATCTCGGCAGCGACATTAGCAACTCCGCGATACTGCCTTCCCGGCACTTTCGAGCGGGATAGCGTAGCTGCGCTTGGCGGACCATGAAATAAGATTATCCCCAAGAAATACGTAGTAGCCCTAGGTCGGCGGCGTGTGTGCGGGCATCCCGCCAATCTGCATCCGTGTAGGAGAGTAACTTGGTTGGGGCGGAGGGTAGAGATGCGAGGCCAAAGTCAAGGGTGCCCTTAATGTATCGATAATACGGCAGAGGCGACAAAATGGGACTCTCGAGGCGTGCATAAGCAGACACACCCTCTTGAGCGACATATGCAATACTCGAGGCCTAGTGAATGTAAGATCTTGAATGCTAAATGGTTAGCTAAGGAATAACAATAAATATGGCTTGAGAAATGCAAATGGCGAGGTCTAGTTAAAGAGATCGATAGTTTTGAGGGAAACAAAAGCATTAATTATATTAGAATTGTATTTCTCTAGATATATCTTTGTTCACACCATCTGTGAGAGAAGAAGTTCAAGTGTTTCTGATGCATTAATTGTTAGTAGGATAAGATTAGTATTTTTGGGGATACAAAAACATTAAATCTAGTTTAAGGCTCTTATTTGCTATGCTTTTCACACTAATCTGCAGAAGTTCATATAAATGATCAAATATCATGTACTATAAATAGGGATACTTTGATCATGTGGTCATCAAGAGTTTGATTTAACAGCTAGTATACCAACAGGCTTTAGAAACCAGAAAACATATATCACCATACTGTACTAACCATGGCATTCCAACAAGTCATCGATGACTTCTTCTAGTGAATATGCTCTACAAGTTCTTGATCCAAAACAAGTCTCTGTGGTACGTGCACCTATTGCTTCATCGTTCGATACCATAATTCGACCACTCCTTGACTGTATGGACAAGCTTAGGCACCTCAACAGCATGCAGGAAGGCTTTCAACTGCCTACCATCTTGAGTTTGAGCACCTCGACATCCTGCGGAAGGAATTCACCGCCTACCATCGTGGTGAATGGCGATCAGTCTTGGGGAAGTCGGTGTGCTTGAATCACTTCTTGGAATCAGTCTTCCTATAGGGAGCGATTATGCACTAGAGTGCCTCTCATCTCGAGGCTCCAAAATCATGTTGAGGCAGTTTACTTAGAGTACAATGGAAAAGCAGTTTCAACAGATGAAGTTCAGCTGCAGAGGCCATTGTTCTTGCAACTAATGAGATTGCTGGGAATGGTAAGGGAATATCCAACATCCCTTTAACACTCAATAGTGAGAAAGAATGGTGCTCCGGACGATTTTCCTAGAGTCACTAGAGTTGCAGTTCCTGGACAACCTGAAGATATCTTTGAACAAATTTCAGGTATTATTATGAAATATGAAACACCTGAGGAAAGCATAATTTTGAATGTTATATCAGCCACTGTTGATTTCCCTACTTGTGTGTCCATTCGGATGTCCAGAAAAGATGGCAAAACAGGTGAAAGGACTCTAGCGATTGTGACTTAGGTAGATATAGCTCTTGAATGGTTGCTTGTGAAAGTTCTTTGCAAATGATGAGAATATTGGCGTTGGTTATTTTTGTGATAGAAGAACTGGGAATGAGTCTTATGAAGAAGCTCGTAGTGTGGAGCCGAGGCTTTTTGAGACTCGTCCACTTTATCCAAGATCGACAAGTCCATGGTAAGTGTTCTGTTACGGCAAATAAGTTGGTGCAAATTCAAGCAAACATCATTTCCAAATGCTTGCCGGATATTGTGAGAAAAGGCGACAAACTTCTTTGTCAATGTTCTTTGCTCTCGATGAGTTACCACGATTCGGGTATTGTTTACGAAGCTTTGGCTACATTCAATGCGTGCTCGTAAGTTGACTACGAAGTCTCTGGAGAAAATATTTCTTGGAGTAGAGTTTGATGAAGACACTGAAGAGTTTGAAATGAAATGTGCTGCTAAATGGTATGAGTTGCTCAGCATTCGGGTTCTGTTACTGAAGTTTTGGCTACATTCATGCGTATTCGTAAGTTGGCTACGAAGTCTCTGGAGAAATTATTTCTTGGAGTAGAGTTTGATGAGGACACCGAAGAGTTTGAAATGAAATGTGCTACTAAATGGTCTGAGTTGCTTGATCTTGAACTCAAACAATACTCTGCTGAGCTACATTCAAAATACCTTGATAAAAAGGAAGACACTTTGTTTGATGAGCTCGTGTTTTTAAAGGCAACTACGAGAGGAGTTTGTGGGAAAATTGTGGAACTATATAGAGGAAGTCGTCATCAAAGTTTTGATGCATCATTCTGTAGTTACGGAACTAGAGTATTTCACTAGGAGGCGAGTGCAAAATATGATTGCCGAGGAGGAATGATGAATCGGTTGATTGGGTCAGAAATCATTGGGACGGATAAATTGGCCCGACCTCACTAGTAATACAAAGTATGTAGCTACTTTTAGCAGGCTCATGACAAAAGAAAATTTTGAAGTTCTTGAAATATTCTACGGGGAAACTGAAAATAAACCTCAAAGGATTTGGAACAATTAATGTTTTGATATTGAGAAGGCAGCCTAAAAAAGTTGTGCAGCAAGCTTTTGAATTGAATATGACGCTGGCTGCATACTGGAAAATCGGAGTGGGAGGAGGCCGAATGCTAAGGCTGGATCGAAAGTCGGTGAAGAGCCGTCTCGGTAGTTCCTTTGTGAAAATATCTGCATACTGATTTGAGAAAGGCACGTGTAATATTTTGACCTGACCAAGGGAGACCTTCTCACGCACAAAGTGAATATCCATATCGATATGCTTGGTCCGCTGATGTTGGACCGGATTGTGAGACATATAGATGGCAGATATGTTGTCACATTAGACTATAGACGCCTTTCGCAGTGGACACTTGAGCTCCAAAAGAATATTTCGGAGCCAACAGATCTCAGCAACGACATTAGCAACTCCGCGATACTGCCTTGACACTCGAGCGGGATAAGCGTAGCACGCTTGGCGGACCATGAAATAAGATTATCCCCAAGAGATGCGTAGTAGCCCTAGGTCGAGCGCCGTGTGTCTGGGCCTCCTGCCCAATCTGCATCCGTGTAGGAGAGTAACTTGGTTGGGGCAGAGGGGTAGAGATGCAGGCCAAAGTCAAGGGTGCCCTTAATGTATCTGATAATATGCTTGAGGGCAGGAAAATGGGACTCTCGAGGGGCGGGCATAAGCAGACACACCTCTTGAATCGTTGCTAACCAGTAGTACCTCACACACTCATTTTCAACACTTAGAATAATAAATACCAATTGCAACAGGGTGATTTTTCGAGTACACCACTGTCCGTGATCAATAATCGTTGCTAACTTGATCGTTCCTCTCACACTCATTTTCAACACTTAGAATAATTTAGGGACAGAAAAGAAACACACATATTCTGGCAAACGCCCGACCTTTATTATTCTCAATAATGTAAGGAATCTCGTTTACAAAGAGGCCTACAATATAGAGTGGGATCAGACACTGGCGCGCCGTCATTGGCACTGAGCTTGGATTTCGAGTCAACCGGAGTTGGCATAATTTTACAATTTGCCATCTTTGCCTTGTACACTATCTCTTCTGCATACTTACGATGACACAAGAACATTGTAGCTGTAGATCTGGTCACTGATATACCCAAGAAATAGTTGAGCTTGCCCAAGTCGGTCATAGCAAATTCTGTATTGAGCAGAGCAATGATTTCATTCTTCAAACCGTCAGAGGAGCCAGTAAGAACAATGTCATCCACATATAATAGCAAGTAAGCCGTGCTGCTACATTGGTGAAAAGTGAAGAGAGAGTTATCACACCTGCTATATATAAAACCAATCTGCAGAAGATACCTGGCAAAGCGATCATACCAAGCACGCGGGGTGCCTGTTTCAATCTATACAATGACTTCTTGAGACGACATACAAACTGCGGAACTGCCGGATGAACAAACCCAGGAGGATGATGCATGTACACAGTTTCTTTCAAGTCCCCATGAAGAAATGCATTCTTGACATCAAGCTGATGAATCGGCCAATGCATGCCCATAACAATACTGAGAATAATTCGAATAGTGACCGGTTTAACAACCGGACTGAATGTCTCACCACAATCAATACCCTCATGTTGATTCGTGCCATTGTCAACTTGTCTTGTCATATACCACTCCAACTCACCACTATATCTAAACTTGTGACGAAATAGCCACATACACCGGATAACATTCACACCGTCTGGTCTAGGTACCAAATCCCAAGTGTTCTGCTTGGTTAAAGCGTTAAACTCTTCGCACATGGCCGCATTCCAATTGGGGTCCAGTTTTGCTATATTTGGATTTTTTGGAATGAGTGATAGTGTTTGTGTGAAGAGATTGAAGTGAACCTTGGGTTTGAAGATCTCGTTTTGTGCACGAGTCTCCATGCGATGAGAGGGTAGCAGTGGGAGGTCGGGACTGGGGGTTGCGAGTCTGGTTACGGGCGCTGGCGGCAATCTTTGCTGCAGGTGGTAAATTTGTGGGCTTTGGTGTCTGGCTGGGAGGTGCGGGAGACAACTGCCGAGGGTGCGAGGAGATCTTGTCGAGTGCGATGGGCCGAGGCAGGGGTGGAAGCGGCTGATGGTAGTGGCGGGCGGTGTCCGCTGCGGAGCAGATGGCGGCGGTATTGTCCTTTGTCGGAGACACATCGATTGGAGTAGAGGAGACATATGAGACATATCGAGAAATGTGTAATCTGTGGTTTGGAATTTTTGAAGGTTTGAAAATGGATAGTTTGCCTCGTCGAATGGGACGTGACGTGAGATGATGATCTTACGAGTGGTTATGTCATAGCACAGTATCCCCTATGGTTGGGTGAGAAACCGACGAATACGCATGGTGTGGTGCGTGGGACTAGTTTGTGAGATGCAGTGGAGGCCAGATTGGGGTAGCATAAGCATCCGAAAATACGTAGGTGATCATATGATAGTAGTCTTCGGTATAAAATTTTGGTAGGGGTCTTGTTTGGAGAGTGCTAGTTGGTAAAATATTTAGAAGGGATTCTACCATTTTGACAGCATAGACCCAAAAAGGCGGTGGTAGACAGGCATGGAACAGAAGGATGCGAACCATGTTATTGATGGTACATATAATTTGTTCAGCTTTTCCATTTTGGGAGGAAGTATAGGGACATGAAAAACGGAAAACCATGCCTTGTTTAGAACAGAAATTGTGGAAGGTCGAATTATTAAATTCACGTCCATTATCACATTGGAATGATTTGATAGATTTTTCAAATTATGTTTTAATGAATTTTTTAAACTCAAGGAATTTGGCAAAAACTTCAGTTTTGAATTTCAGTTGGTAAATCCATACAAAATGTGGAAAATCATCTAAGAATACTAGATAGAATTTGTGACTCAAAGAGCTAACAATCGGAGATGTCCACAAATCAGCATGAACAATATCAAATGGAGAAAAAGTAACATTGTTTGATGACATAAATGGAATATAAGTATGTTTGCCAAGCGGGCAAGAAAAACAGTGGTGGGCAATTTTCTCATTATTACATTGAATACGCTTATTTGTTCTAAGAATATTAAAAACAAGGTCGGCGGGGTGTCCGAGTCTGTTGTGCCAAATTGAGGGATAGATAGCCGCAAGGGATAGAGGTGCTTGCGTTCTGACAACGGAAGATTGAGTGAAGGGGTAGAGGTCTCCCACACTATTGTAGCGAGTAAGAATTTTCCCCGTATTGAGTTCCTTCACAGAAAAACCAAAAGGGTCAAATTCGACAGACACAAAATTATTGCGAGTGAATTTTCTAACAGAGATTAAGTTTTTAATGATGTTAGGGGTGTATAGGACGTGGTTTAGGGAGAAATATGGGTGGGGATGTTTGGTGTATGTGTTACCGTAACCTTCAATTGAAATGTGATGACCATTGCCGACAGTAATAAATTGAGGACACTTTAACCGAAGTAGTTGAGATAAGTTACCTGACGACCGGGTGAGGTGAGAGGTGGCTCCGGTGTCCATATACCAATTTTCGTCGGGCTGTTGAAGGTTCACGGTGCTGTAAGCCTGGCCCATGTCGGTGGGAGCAGTGCTTCTTCTTCTTTGGACCGAGACCAGGTGGGCTCTTTGCTTTGGTGGGCTGCACAGTGGCTAGAGCAGGGCCCAACAGGTCATTCGACAGTCAAATACACACAATTACTACTCAGAGAACAATTTCTACTATTTGGAAGATATTCCCCCCTATCATTTTTACTTGTCCACGGTACTAAAAACAGATTTTCAATTTTACTTGTCAAATTTACCATATCAAGATAAAATATTTTTTTCTTATTTTACCCATAGCATTAATTACAAATTTCAAATTATTTTTCAAGTTTATTAAATTATGCACCAATTAATATGAACATCATGGTAAATTATACACTTCATTTATTAATTCTTAAGAGGTGTACAAATATAACATCCATGAATTTTGGACAAAATAGAGAGGAGTCAGACCAATCGCTTTTGATAGAAAAAGCTTTACCTTAAAGTGTCCTAGTGCTATGCTTTTACACCATGCTGCAAAAAGAAGTTCAAGTGTATCACAGTCTTGAAAAAGCAACACGCATGCTTAGTCATTAAGATCAGTATTTTGGGAAGAACATAAACATTAATTCTACTTAAGTGTGTTTAAGTCCCTCATCCAATGTTTCAACTGATGAATTATAAATAGGGATATTATGAATCATGTGGTCATCAAGACTGGATTTATCAACCAGTATCCTAGTAGACTCTACTAACTACACCTTGCTGCAAAACCACAAAACATAGTTCACCATGATGTTCCAGCAAATTGTGAACGGCTCTTCTTCTAGTGAATATCAACAAGTTGTTGATCCAAAACATGTTGCAGTAATAGAACCAAAAGCTTCTGGTGTTCATGCACCCATTGTTTCATCCTTGAATGATAGAATTCGACCACTCCTCGACTGTGTGGACAAGCTTAGGCACCTCAACATCATGCAAGTAGGTATCCAGCTGCCTACCATTGTGGTGGTCGGAGATCAGTCTTTTGGGAAGTCCAGTGTGCTTGAATCACTTGCCGGAATTAGCCTTCCTAGAGGGGATGGCATTTGCACTAGAGTGCCGCTTGTCGTGAGTCTCCAAAACCACAGTGAGACAGAGGTTTCCTTATTGTACAATGAAAAAACAGTTAAAACAGATGAAGTTCATGTCGCGGAGGCTATTGTTCATGCAACTAATGAGATTGCTGGGAATGGTAAGGGAATATCCAACATCCCTTTAACACTCATAGTGAAAAAGAATGGTGTTCCTGACTTGACTATGGTGGATTTGCCTGGAATCACTAGAGTTGCAGTTCCTGGACAACCTGAAGATATCTTTGAACAAATTTCAGGTATTATTATGAAATATATAACACCTGAGGAAAGCATAATTTTGAATGTTATATCAGCCACTGTTGATTTCCCTACTTGTGAGTCCATTCGGATGTCCAGGAAGGTTGACAAAACAGGTGAAAGGACTCTAGCAGTTGTAACAAAGGTAGATAAAGCTCCTGAAGGGCTGCTTAAGAAGGTTACTGCAAATGATGTGAATATTGGACTTGGTTATGTTTGTGTTAGGAATAGAACTGGGAATGAGTCTTATGAAGAAGCTCGTAGTGTGGAGTCGAGGCTTTTTGAGACTCATCCACTTTTATCCAAGATCGACAAGTCCATGGTAAGTGTTCCTGTTCTGGCAAATAAGTTGGTGCAAATTCAAGCAAACATCATTTTCAAATGTTTGCCGGATATTGTGAGAAAGATCAACGACAAACTTTCTGTCAATGTTGCTGCTTTCAATGAGTTGCCACAGCATATGAGTTCTGTTGCTGAAGCTTTGGTTACATTCATGCATATTATGAGTTCGGCTAAGGAGTCTTTAAAGAAAATTTTTCTCAGAGGAGCTTGATGAGTACCCTGTAGATCATGAAATGCACTGCACTGCTAGATTGGCTGAGATGCTCAACCAATACTCTGCTGAGCTACATTCCAAGTACCTTGACAAAAAGGAAAACTTCTTGATGGATGAGATCATGTTTTTGAAGGAAGCAAAAGGGGTTGGATTGCCAAATTTCCTCCCTCGTGCTGTTTTCCTTACTGTTTTACAGCAAAGATCAGTGGGATTTCTGCAACTCCTGAGGAGTTTATGGAGAAATTGTGGGTCTATACAGAGAGAGTTGTCATCAAAGTTTTGGTGCATCACTCTTGTAACTATCCACAGCTTCAGTATGTCATTGGGAGGGCAGTGCAAAATCCATTGATTGGGTCCATGGAATCATTGGGATGGAAAGGCTGACTGACTACACTTGTAATCCCGATTATGTAGCTACTTGTGATAGGCTCATGGCTAAACAACCAAGATTTATGGAGATTATGAATGAATACAGTAGGACCTCGATTTTCTCCCTTGAAGGAGTTGGAGATATTGATGTTGGGCATTTGAGGAAGCATATAGATGTTGTGCAGCAAGCTTTTGAATTGAAGATGAGGATGACTGCATACTGGAAAATCGTGTTGATGAGATTGGTTGATTATATGGCCCTCTATATTATGTTCAGTCTTCAAAAGATGGTTAACCTTGAAATCGAGGAGGATATTGTCAAGGATCTGATGGCATCCCATGGTGGAGTCATTGAGAGAATGATGGAGGAATCGCCTGTGGTTGCAGAGAAACGCCTTAGGCTCAGTATGAGTGTGAAGTTGCTCAAGGAGTCGAAAGAGGTGGTTGCGAAAATCATGGACAGGATTGCTCTTCATGTTGATGATGAAAAAGCTTAAACAAGTGTTTGATGCTTTCGGACAGCATGTCTTATGTCCTTGAGTCCCTGGTTATCTTTTTTCATCTCGTTTATCTGTCGATCTAGTACTCTTTATTTAAATTGCAGTAATGTCCTCTTCTAGCATTGGTACCATGTTGTAGTTTTGCTGATGATTCGTATGAAGGGTCATGTCTTCCTATTAATATATATTATTCTGCATTGCTTTACCTTTTTATGATGCTCTTAGATGTTTATTTCTGCTTCTAGTTTCATTACTTCATAAAGGTGATTTCTTCTCTCAGATATGGATAAAGACTCATTTAAGTTTTGCACGAGATTGCTTCTTGGGCTCTTTTACTGTAAGTAATTACTGGACAAATCATTTTCTTATGGCAACTCCAAAAAAAGAAACACCATCTGTGTTGGAACTTGATGGAGTATGTATGGTCCCATAAGTTATTCGTTAACTGCTGGAATTTTGGCCTCTCCTGAGTATTCTGGTAGAGTTTAATATAAGAATATACCAACACGTGTAAGTATGTAATGGTAGTGTTCGCCAATTTGTGTGCACCTTGACTATTCACCACGTAAGCAGGGCCTAGAGAAAAAACATATAGGGACTTGTATTCAATACTCCTATGCTACTCCAATCAAAATAGTCTATAACATGTTATGAACACTCGGTACTCTGATCTACCACGAAAGGACTTGTTTCTTCTTTTCCTCTCTTAAGTAAATTGCTCTTATCTTTGTATGAAACATAGATGCTTCTCGGTTAACTGAAAGTTATTACCTGAAAGTTTTCCAGCTTAGGGAACTTGCTGAGTGCAAATGATTAAATCGTAAAGCACCTTGAAAACACTTTCTTCCCTCCCATGCAAGGGTGTTCTTGCCACACCCTTTACTCTGTGTCCTTAGTCTTGTCTGAAAGAAATAATCTCCTTGATTATTTTCATTAATTGAAAGGCTATAGATACAAGTTACATATTTCCATAATAGGAAAATCATTTCCTAATCTATTCCTAAAACCTTATTCTACCATAATTCTAACTATACAATTATGGTAAGTGTATAACATCAATTATGGTAATAAATATATTACAATATACACACAATATACTTTCCTTAATATACAATATTTATCCACTGATTTACTGTCCTCAATCCCGTGATGGGCTGCTGCCTGTCCTCAGCCGAGAGGCCCAACACCACTGCTGTATGCTGACTTGATGGACTGCACAAGCCTCTGCCGAGAGGCCCAACAACACTGCTGTTTGCTGACTGCTTTTAGTCCACTAATATACATGTGATATACACTGCTGTATATTCAGTGTATATCACATGTATATTGCTATGTTTAACACACCCCCGCAGTCATAGCGGGCGGTTTTCGAACGCTGAGACTGTCCCTAAAATCTTCAAGGAGAACCGCTGGTAGACCCTTTGTAAAGATGTCTGCAATTTGATAACGAGACGGGACATGGCATACGCGAACTTGACCCTTTGCAACCTTTTCACGGACAAAGTGAATGTCCATTTCGATATGCTTGGCGCGCTGGTATTGAACTGGGTTACCTGACAAGTAGATGGCATTAATGTTATCGCAATACACCAAGGTGGCCTTCTGAATGGGACAATGAAGCTCCAAAAGCAAATTCCTTAGCCAACATGACTCGGAGACCACATTCGCTACCCCTCGATATTCTGCATCTGCCCTGGATCGTGATAGCGTTGCTTGACGCTTTGCCGACCATGAGACCAAGTTGTTGCCAAGGAACATACAGTAGCCAGAAGTCGACCGTCTGGTGTCGGGACAACCACCCCAATCAGCATCCGTGTAGGACACAAGTGTGGATGTAGATGACGGATACAAGTGCAACTCATAGTCTAGTGTCCCCTGAATATACCGAATGATGCGTTTGATTGCATTCATGTGCTCAACTCTGGGATCATTCATGAATAAACACACCTGCTGAACCACATATGTAATATCCGGTCTGGTAAAGGTAAGATACTGAAGGGCCCCTGTAAGACTGCGATAGCGGGTCGGGTCCTCGTATGGTGCACCTGCGGCGGCACTTAGCTTTGGGTTTGCATCAACTGGCGTGGAAGTGGACTTACAGGATGACATCCCAGCCCTCTCGATGATCTCAGCAGCATACTTCCGTTGAGACAGAAACAACCCACCTGAATGACGCTTGACGGCAATCCCCAAAAAATAACTCAAAGGCCCTAAGTCTTTCATAGCAAACTCAGAACTGAGCATGGTCATGATAGACTGACGCAAAGCATCGGAGGAGGCAGTCAAGATGATATCATCCACATACAACAGAATATAGGCCAATGACGAACCACGGCGGTAGATGAACAAGGAATTATCTGACCTGCTGTGAGTGAACCCAATAGTCGAAACAAAGTCAGCAAATCGTGTATACCAGGCCCGTGGAGACTGCTTAAGCCCATATAATGATTTCTTCAATAAACAGACATGATTAGGGCGGTTGTGATCCCTTGATTATTTTCATTAATTGAAAGGCTATAGATACAAGTTACATATTTCCATAATAGGAAAATCCTTTTCCTAATCTATTCCTAAAACCTTATTCTACCATAATTCTAACTATACAATTATGGTATGTGTATAACACTAATTATGGTAATAAATATATTACAATATACACACAATATACTTTCCTTAATATACAATATTTATCCACTGATTTACTGTCCTCAATCCCGTGATGGGCTGTTATGCGTCTCACCGGTAGGCCCAACACCACTGCTGTATGCTGACTTGATGGGCTGCACAGGCCTCTGCCAAGAGGCCCAACAGCACTGTTGTTTGCTGACTGCTTTTAGTCCACTAATATACATGTGATATACACTGTTGTATATTCAGTGTATATCACATGTTTATTGCTATGTTTAACATTGGCATTTGTCAATAACAAGAACCGAGGTCTTATGAGGTACCCACTACTCGGAGTACCCTCCCAAAAGGAAAAAGATGTGTCTGTCAGGTTCGGTTCTTCTTAGTTGGGTTAGGCGGGTTCGACCAGAAATGCTATGCTTACACACAAGACTACCCCTCGATCTCCTAACCTAATGTAATGAACGAGAATATGCAAAATTCAGTCTTAGCTAAGCATTCGAATTCTGGGTAAGAGAGGAAATCTTTCTTTCTACGGAATCTGTGGTTACTAAGCCTTTGTTTGAATTGAAGGAACCAAAAGTTTGATTCTACATCCTCTGAAGAAGCTTGAGGTAGATCTATACATGGATTCCACTATGATAAGTCTAGAAGATCATTTGATCCCTGGGGTTTTGATTTAATGCAAAGGACGCAACTCGTGATTGTAAGTTAGATGCACATCACGAGTTTGAACTGTGTCACTTGCTGAAGCTTGGTATTTAAATAGGAGCAGGATAGAGGGGTGAACTCATACCGAGTTTTGAACTTGTGTGCACAACTTTTTCGCTTAAGCTGTGTTTTAGTGTTGGTACCAAGGAACTAAGATGTGCGACCCATGGTCTTGGATCCATTAAATAATAAGTATTCCTTGTCATCTGTCTCAAAGTGGCACTAGATAAGTGTAGTTGGCTAGAGAATATGTTAATGATTAAATAAATGTTATATATGAATATGTTTCTGAGTAGGACTAAGAAATTAGAAGTGGTAGGTAGATTGTGAGGTATGGGTTAGGCGCAGGTCATGGGTTCGAAATGTATTGCAAACAAAACTTGATATTTAAGTGGAGAAGGGTAGAGAGGTGGGCCCATTATTCATCGAGTTTCAGATTGTTTTTCATTGACCTTCAGAGATTTCTCGCCTTTTTGGTTATAAAAAAAGGACTAAGAAAGTGAAGTGTATGAAAACTACTCACGGAATCTGAAGTAGAACATTTCTGTTTGTTTAGTAGTTCATATTGATTTTTTGAACTTGATTGACACAATATTTATTTTCTAGATATTGTTCAATTGCAAGTTTTTAAATTCTCTCCGTCCACATAAATGTTGCTTTGCTTATTGTTGTTCTTTCTTGCTTTACATACTTACTTCCTCAAATCCCAATTATTAGTCACTTTTAGCAAATTAGATTTGTTTCAAAACATTTGACGTCAATTAAACGAGACATTATCTCAGGAAAAGATTAAAAACCTTACACTTCCAATATATAAAGGCAAATCCATCCTCTTATATGATTTTCATCTTTGACAACACTGTTGTAAATTGTAAATTTCTTGCACTGTGTATAACAAAGTGAAATTACTTTTAGCTTGGATTCTGCTCGGTGCCTCTTTAATTGAGTAGTTAAATCCAGACAAATCCTAATATGTTGTCGCGAAGAGAAAAATAAACTATTCTAAGTTTTTAACTATTGTTCTTCACGTCTTTATCGTTTCTGAAAGATGAAATAATTTCCCTTAGGAATTCCTTTCATTATTCACAATATATATAGTTGTACAAATCTCGATTCCTAATATGGTACGAATCCTAACTTACCTTACAAAGGTTGATTCCTAATATAATTAGAATCCTAAGTTACCTTAAATATACATCTATCATAATTACAAAATATACAAGGAAAATTCGGAGAATATTCTCTAATACACCCCTCGACGGAGCGGGAGGAGGCCGAATGCTAAGGTTTGGATCTAAGTCGGTGAAAAGCTGTCGCGGTAGTCCCTTGGTGAAGATGTCTGCATACTGATAAGAGGAAGGCACGTGTAATATTTTGACCTGACCACGGGCAACCTTCTCTCGCACAAAGTGGATATCCATCTCAATATGTTTAGTCCACTGATCTTGGATCGGATTATGAGACATATAGATGGCAGATATGTTGTCATAATAGACTATAAACGCCTTGCGGAGTGGACACTGGAGTTCCAAAAGAAGATTTCGGAGCCAACAGATCTCAGCAACTACGTTAGCAACACCGCGATATTCTGCTTCAGCACTCGAACGAGACAGTGTTGCCTGCCGCTTGGCGGACCATGAGATAAGATTATCCCCAAGAAATACACAGTACCCTGAGGTGGAGCGACGTGTGTAGGGGCATCCTGCCCAATCTGCATCCGTGTAGGCAAGTAGCTTGGTTGGGGCAGAGGGGTATAGATGTAATCCGAAGTCTAGTGTGCCCTTAACGTAGCTGATAATACGTTTGAGGGCTGCAAAATGGGACTCTCGGGGGTCGTGCATGAACAGACACACCTGCTGAATATTGACAGTCTTCTTGGTCAAGAATTATAGGGATAAAATTCTTGATGTTGGTAACGACGAAAGCCGGATGAAAAGAAGACGATGTACGTGGAGTAGGGTTGTCAAAAGTACCATTGGAAGAACCGGGATTAGTAGGGGAATTGGGACGAGACATGGTGGTTGTTTTACCGTCAATCGAGAAGAAAAAGAATTAAAAAAATTCTAGTGGTGGTCGGCGGCGGCTATAGGGAGGAGAAGATTAGGGATTAGGGTTTGTCTCTTGATACCATGTAAGATTGGAATAATTTTCCTTAGGGATTCCTTTCATTAATCACAATATAATAGTTGTACAGAGGTTGATTCCTAATACAATAAGAATCCTAAGTTACCTTAAATATACACCTATCATAATTACAAAATATACTGTGAATATTCGGAGAATATTCGCTAATAGTCATCATTGCATATGAGGTTCGTTGCATACTGGCAAATTGCTTTGAGTCTTGGAAAGATTGTTAACTATGAGTTTGAGGAGGAGATTCTTAGTGATTTAATAGCATCTCATGGTGGTGGCTTTGAGAGTTCCCTGCAGGAATCATTGGTTGCCGAGAAATGCTTTAGGCTCAAAAAGAGTGTGAAGTTGCTTGAGGAGTCTAAAGAGGTGGTGACGAAGATTATTGACAGTGTTGCTCATCATGTTAGTCAATAAAGGCTTAGAGAAGTGTTTGATGATTTGCGTCGCATGTCTTTTTGTCCTTAAACCCCTAGTTCTCTTCTTTCATCTCTTTTATCTATCTACCTAGTACTCTTTATTGAATTTGCATTATGCATGTCCTCTTCTAGCATCTTATCTACCCAGTACTATGTTCCTGCAGATGATTAGTGGTGATTTTTTTCGAGTACACCACTGTCCAGCAGTCAACAATCGTTGCTAACTTCAGCCGTTCCTCACACACTCGTTTTCAACACTTAGAATAATAAATACCAATTGCAACAGGGGTGATTTTTTTCTAGTACACCACTGTCCGGCAGTCAACAATCGTTGCTAACTTCAGCCGTTCCACACACACTCATTTTCAACACTTAGAATAATTTAGGGACAGAAAGAAACACACACATTTACAGGCAAACGCCCAACCTTTATTATTCTCAATAATATAAGGAATCTCGTTTACAAAGAGGCCTACAAAATTGACCAACACTTAGACTAAGACTTGCTCCTTAGTCTCACAATTTTCTGATTATCTAATGCCATAAACGAAATGCTACATAAATAGGGAATTCTGCCCAAGGCAGTTACAAGGGGACATAGGGGCGTGCATGGCACATACCAGCCATAAAACAAGGAAACACTTAGGCACGGGCTGGTCGAAGGCAAGACAGACTTGACAATAAGTGTGTGAGGCGATGGCATCGCATCGGCAAAACAGACGTGAGTGTTAGCACGGGCTGGTCTACGGCAACAAGGGTGCGATACATGCGCGAGCCGTAGGCATCGTGTGGGCAAGAAAAATAAGGAAAATGCGGCTAAGTGTTGGGGCTAAGCTAAGAAGCTGAGGCAGAAGCAGATCGCGCACGGGGCACCTGGGTAAGGCGGCGGTTACGTCCGTGTGCAAAGACATGCGGCGATTTCATCATGTGCACAAGACACACGACGATTCTGGCGATTCGCGCGAAGCGGACGTGAGGCGCGAGTTTGTTGAGTGGTGCGAAGTGTGAAAGGTTTGAAAATGAATGTCTTCCTGTTAATGATTTTGATTCTGCATTTCTTTCCTCTTATGATGCTCTCAGACGTTTCATTCGCGTATCACTTTCATTGGCTGTGTTTTATTGTTTGAAATTATTACACCGATAAACAGTGGCTATGTTTTAGGTTTTTGCTGCCTTCCCTGCTTGATGGCTGATGATTGCCAGTGAATGCAATCCTTATTTCTACTAACAATCTTTAAGGGCCGTGAAAAATTCAAGTTAGCCAAATTTTGTACTATTTCTGATCAGTATTCAGCTTCAGAAAATTGGTGTAGGTGCAGTTGTCACATGTGTATTATTTGTGAAGTATTACTAGTTGACTGCCTGAACCAACAAAGTTCAAGTTGAGCGCATGTTGCAAGTTCGAACTCTACCACTGACTAAAAAATGGTATTAAGTGGGAGCGGAGTATAGGGACTGGTTCATACTTCCCTAAGTTCCGAACACGTGACCAGAACTGGGGTTGGACCAAAACTCACAATAGATTTCTCGGTTATAAAAAAAAGATAAGTTTGAGCCAGGTGCAATTGTGGGTGAATACAGAAACTGCACCTAACTCTTCATGCAATTTGTGAATTGTGTTATGTCAACCTTATCTGTAATGTACCAAATTTAGTGCATACTGTTGTGTCTCCTGTTATTACTAGTCCATGGTGTTAAAGGCACAGCTTCTAAAACCAGGTGCAAGTTGGACGATCTAAACTAATTATCTAAACATGTGACTGTTTATTTATAAAGTTAGTTTGAACACTAAAGTACTTTTTAGCACTTGATGTTTATCGATTACTTTTAATCAACTAGCACTTGATGTTTATCGACTACTTTTAATCAACTAACTCAAACGTGCTCTAAGACGTGTGACCTAAGGTCCTAGGCTCCACTCATTTATTTCATGTTATATATTTGTTGGAACAAGTGCGCTAAGACAAAGTAATCGCTATTCTTTGTTGAACAAACGAAAATGAAAACAATATGAAAGTGTCGTTCTCAGTTGGTAGAACAACATTGGTACTCTTTTATGTTGGTTGATTCTTAACGCACATTGCAAGATAACAAGCTAATGGTCTTTTTTTTTGTTTTAATAATAATGGTATTTGGATCAACTTACATCCAACTCACTTAACCTATTGGGAGTACTTGCTATATTTCACCGACTTACCAAAATTTAGGCAAATAAAAGAGTTTACCTCTTTGTAACCTTCTTGTCTTGTTGGTATAGCCATTTGGTATTCAGATTCACTAGTTCGACTAATCAATTCACGCCCACCGAGGCCTATTGAAGAGGAAGTACGACTCCTTACTAGGATTGTTTTTCCAAAACCTTGGTACATGCAACCTTTCACCAAGTACAAATATTGAACAACTCTATCCATCAAGGATCGAGATAATTTAGATTTGAACCTTGATTTCTAAGGTATGTACACACTTTATTGACCACTAGGCCGTCCCATCACATCGCGAGTATAAATAAGTTAAAATATTTTCAAGTTTCTATTGAACTGCATGATAAGATGTTTCGGAAAAAATAGGATTTTCTTCTTTAAGCCAAAAAGAAAATCCAAGATTGAACATTTCTTCCATAAGGCAAAAGAAGACAAGGAGTAAAATGCAATATGAAGCAATGAGCCTTTCTCTTCACCACAATATCTAAGAACAAAAAGAAGATAGAATTAGACTGATTATGTCACCCAAAAGAGTACATTATACACCCAATAAGTAAAAACGACAACCGAGAGAGATGCCATGAAAATCGGGTTGACTGACATTACTTCCCGTTATTCCCATAAAGCTATGGAGTTTCGCCATCGTAAACGCCCCCGCTGATGATCTAGCCCTTTATCAAAACAAAGGTCCAAACGAAAAATTTGAATTCACGATATTGAAATGGCTCATTTCGTGACGGAGCATTTACCAATGTTTACTCCGCTTCTACCTCACGCTCGTATTTTGGAGCCTTCCAAAGCTTGAATGCCACTTCATGTAGAAATCTATCTGTTGGAATCACAAGGTTTGTGCCATCTTTGGTTGAAAGATGAGAACACAAAATATTAGTACCTTAAATATCCACGTCAGCAGACACTTGTGACATCAGTAAATTTCGAAGGTGATTTATGTAATAGAAACACATAGTAGAGATCAAGCACAAAATCAAGGATACTAGGGAGTAACTAAAAAATCAAAATTGATAATGACACTCGAATTATTGGAAGATGATGCAAGTTCCGCACATTGTAAAAGACACGAAGAAAGGTTCTTGTAAGTTACTGCAAACGTTAGACGAGGGACTAATGTTTTATCTATAAGGTTGAGCAATATATGAGCAAAGTCTAATGTTGTCTGGAAGGGTAATTTCCCAAGAGTTATATTTGCTCAACTTCTAAAAATAGGGACAAAAACTAAATGGTGTCCTTAAAAAGGGATATTTGCATAAATCAACCCTAAATATCTATCTCGACCTCGAACAAACCCACTATTTGCAGATACTCGTCTTCTTTTGGGATTGGAAAAGGAAAAGACAGAAATATTAAGCTTGTAATAGTTCAGACACACAAGTTGACACATCACCATGACCAAAGGAACAAAACTTAGCATCAAATTTGGCCATTTATCGAAATGGGATTTTTCTTCGAAAAAAGTACACTTATTATGGCTCAATAGGCTTGAGCCGAGGGTCTCCCGGAAACAATCGCTCTACCTGTCAAGGTAGAGGTAAGGTCTGCGTACACTCTACTCTCCCCATACCCACGTTGTGGGATTTCACTGAGTATGTTGTTGTTGTATTATGGCTCAATAGGACCAGGCAAAAACCCAAAAAAGTATGATGTATAAAGCGTTAAGCTCTTCTTAATCATGAATACCTCTTTGAAATCCTTGTATGAATATGCTTCTGCCATATCCTTCCGAGTCACAAAGATTACGCCACCGGGCCGCTTAATTTGAAATCCTTGACTATTTAGATATGCATCTAGTATTCATTATCAAAAACAAAAACTTGGACATAATGTAAGTGCAACATTGGTGTTTTCAGATTAAAAACATACAAATTCTTGGATAAGCAACCGATTTCTATTCAAAAGCATGCAATTTCAAGTATTAAAAACATCATAAACCCCTTGTCAAAAAAATCATAAACCCACATAAAATTTATCAAAAGAAACATCTACACGATCTCTAAATAATCATCGCTAAGAAAAGAACACAGAGTGAAGAAGAGAGCAAACTATCCAAATTCCTCAGATATGCAAACCGATTTCTACTCAAAAGCATGCAATTTCAACAAACTCAAGGATTAAACATGAAAGACATCATAAACCCATATAAAAACTATCAAAAAGAAACGATTTTGAGATTAAAAAGGTAAAATTGGTATATGTAATATTGACGTTGTCATGTTTTGTCTTGAGCCGAGGTTATTTCAGAAATAACCTCTTTACCTCCCAAGATAGGGATAAGATCTCACAGAATTGTACCCTCCCCATACCCCACCATGTGGGGTTACACTGGTATGTTGTTGTTGTTCTTGCCAAGATTAAAGAAATACAAATTCTTTCATAAGCAAACTGAGTGATTTCAACTCAAAAGCATGCAATTTCTACAAACTCTAAACATGGAAAACAGCATAAACCCGTGTAAAATTATCAACAAGAAACGACTTTGAGATTAAAAAAAAAGGTGAAAATCAGTATATGTAATATTGACGTTGTCATGTTTTCTCTTGAGATGAGTCTTTTGGAAAGAGCATCTCCACTTCCCAATGTAGGGGGTAAAGGTCTGTATTAGGGCTGGCCAGTTGGCCGGGTCGGCCCGGTCTCGACCCCGACCCGGTCACGGTCCTGCCCCGATCCCCCCTTAAAAAATAATACGGGCACGGGACTCGAACCCGAGACCGGACCTGGGCTTGTCCCGCCGCAGGCCCGATCCCGCCCGCCCCCTCACTTTTGCAAAAATGACCGTTGCACAAAGGCCATTTATATTTTGGACGTTGTGCAACGGCCATTTTTGGCCTCCCCCAAACCCCCCTACCCCCTTTAATATTTATTTTTAACCCCTAAGTTTATATATTTACACTTTAACCCAATTTTCCAACTATAAATATCTTATTTTTCTCTTCATCTTTCTCACAAATCTTCCTACAATCTCTCTAATCTCTCAACTCAATCTATCTCTCTACAAGTCTACAATTACATTGCCTATTAAATATTTTATTTTATTTGCTCATATGTATAATTGTATCAAAGTTCAAAAATTGAGACTAAAGTTGGCAACTAGTTTGAGGATCATCCATCGAGCAAAGTTTCAATTTTCAATCTCGATTACACGTCTGCGTTACGTCGGCGTTTGGTACCTTCGTTCCTTCTTTAAATTATTATTATTACTTTATTTTAATTATCGCATTTAATTTTATTATCTTTAATTATTTATTAGCATAATTAAAATGGAAGGATTAAGAGGTATGTTTAAGGGTAAGAGTAAGGTTGCTTCTTCTAGTAGAGGTAACAAGGGCAGGGGTACTTCTTCTAGTCATCATATTCCTAGACATGATGATTTTATTGATTACACTCATATAGATGAAACTGGATTTTTTAATGATATACCATTAGACGATGAGATATATTCTGCAACTCAACTAGACTTTAATTTAGAAGATAATCTAGATGACACACCCACTAATCTAGATGACACACCCACTAGTGCACCTCAAACTGAAACTGGAACGCCTCCTATTTCCCTTAGCATGAGACGAGGCCTCACACAACGAAAATTAAAATTTGATGCATAAGAATTTTTTGATAGGAACCATGAGAATGAAGTAGTTAGATGCAGAATTTGTAAAAATGTTTATAAATTTAAAATGGAAAAAGGTCAGGGTAGGACGGGAGGTTTATTGAGACATATACAAAACTTTCACAAAGCTAGGTGGGATGAATATGAGGCTACAAAGTCGGGTGAGCCAATGCGCTCTCAGTCGGGACAAGGTTCACATAGTGTCCTGGACCATGTACAAGGTTAAATTAACCCGATGACAGGGAATTGTAGGCCCTAAATACGATAAACATAGAGATAGGGAAGCAATAGCAAAATTAGTTACTGTGGAAGGTTTGCCTTTTTCATTTTCTTCCTCTCCGATTTTATTTATTACATTAGAGATATGTATAATCCTGCTTTTAACGATTTTCCTAGATCAACTGTTAGGAGAGAAGTTTTTAAATTTGCACATGACCATCAACATTATTTATGTTATTCATTATATCATTTTCCTAGCAAAGTATCTATCACGTCTGATATAGGTCGTAGTACTAACGGCCATGATTATTTAACTGTAACATGTCATTGGATAGATTATAAATGGTCTATGCAAAAACATATTTTAGCATATAGATATATTATTGATAAACACATCAAATTTACGATTATTATGGTATAACTGACAAAATAATAACTGTTACATTAGATAATGCTAGAGATGGCCAGTGGGCCGGGTCGGCCCGATCCCGCCCCGAACCCGAATAGTTAAAAAAATGCGGTATCGGGACTCGAACCGGGACGGGACAATGTCTCGTCCCAATCCCGATCCCGCCCCGGTCCCGCCCGAAATCCCACTTTCGCAAAAATAACCGTTGCACCAACGACCATTTTACATTTTGACCACAGTGCAACGGCCATTTTGGCCTCCCCCTTCCCCTAACCCTCTTAGCCCCTTAATATTTATTTTTGACTCATAAGTTATTATATTTACACTTTAACCCAATTTTCCAACTATAAATACCTCATTTTCTCTTCATCTTTCTCACAAATCTTCCTACAATCTCTCTAATCTCTCAATCTATCTCTCTACAAGTCTACATGGTTTTTGATGCATGGAATCATAGCGATTTCATGTGTAAGAATTACATACTGAACTGCTTGGCAGACCCTCTCTACACGGTCTATTGCAACTGCTGGCACCGCCAAAGAACTGTGGAAAAACTGCAAAAGAAGTACAACGCACAAGATGCAAGTGAAGTGTCTGAAATTTTACTTGGTCCATTTTTTCAGATTCTCGCATCACATTTAGTAATAGAGAATTTCTGTTTTATTCAACTTGTGTAGGTTGGAGTAGGCTACTGGTTTAGCTTTTAGGTTCGTGATTGGACAATCAAAGGATGCAAAGATGATGACATAGCTTCAAAGTGTTGTCGCACCCATGTCATATCCTCAAAGCCTGCATTGCTTTTGGAGGATCCGACATGCACCCATCAGCCTCTCTGAAGAGTCCGAGCAACATAGGTTATCCAACTACTAGAGGATGAAGGTGCTTCACAATATAAGCATGTGCTCCAAAAGTCCAACTCTGCCACCTGATGACAGATAGTGTCACAGGACTCATTCTCAGCTAGTCAATTGATGAATGGCTTTTGTGTACAATATGAGGCTCAATTGGCATATTGTGTACATATCTGCCAAGTAACTTCCTGAATATGCTGTCACACGATGGTAAGATAAAGTAGTGCACTTGAAGCATGTAGAATTACTTGTTTTCATTAACTATGTTTCATTAGCCATGGAGAATTTATAACTAATGGATACTATGGTTTCCAAGTGCTTTTCAAGATTCAGGTCTTTCTCCTTCATTTTAATTGATTGACTGATTGGTTTTCATGTCCAACACTTGTTTGATTTTATCCCTTTGTTTATGTGACCATCCTCTTAAAATTCCTAAGAAGACAACTTAGTATGAAGTAGTCAGGAGAACACAATTTATACTACAGTATCACGAGTTCGAAATTCAATGGTTTCTCGAGTACTATTGTCCAATAAAGTCTTCACTATTCCCTATCAGCAAAGTAAAGGGAATTTTGGTTAAAACTTAAAAGCCTGTTGCAAAATGTAAGAAATGCAAGAGAAGTCTAAAGATGTTGCCTTTTATAAGCCAGTTGCAGTATGCTTGTTATAGATTGAGAAAATTAAAGAAAGTTCCATTGATTAACTAATCCAGAGAAAACAAAAAAGAATAGTATTCTTGAACTTCTTTTCTTGGTGACAAGAATGATCAACATCCCTCAAGTTTGGTACTATAAAAGACAACGTCGCCTCTAGATTTTTAGCCACTAACTGATCATTGACTAACTAGGAATTCTTATTCTCTCTCTCTCTCAATCAATCAATCAATGGTTGTTCTTCCAACTTTAGCCGAGAAACTTGTTCAACTTCAAGCCAGGATCATTTTAAAATGCTTGCCTTAGTTTGTATGAAAAATGTATGTGAGGCTAGTCAATAGTCTCTCTGCTTTTCCTCAAACAATGACTGCTCTTATGGTTATTATGAGGCTATGAGCTCAGTCAGAGAATCGGCGTGGAAAGTTCTGTTAGGAAGGGGTTTTGATGAAAATCCAAAAGAAAAGTAATACTGTGACAATGGTTCGAATGCTTGACGGTCTGTTTTGGCACTAAATTTGTTTCAAAATATTTGGCGTTTTATAAAAATAAGAAGTCATCTTTTTTTCTTAGAACTCTACATTTACTGGTCAAATTAGTAGAGTATTAACTAAATGAGATGTTTATAGTTTATTCATGTACTTAAATGATTAAGGCTATTAAATATTTTGTTATGAGGCATGCAAGAAGATTAAAAGACAGATAGCATGGACAAGAGATAAAAATGAATTACAGTAAGTATGGCTCGAGAAAAGCAAACAACAAGTTCTAGGCGAAGTGATCAGTATTTCTCTAGATATGGTGTTCACATCATCTATAGAAGAAGTTCAACTGTTTTTGAGATGCATTAGTTGTCTTCATTGGCACAAGAAATTCAAAGCATGTTACAGTCAACTTCTCTTGAAAAATTAACTAACAATTGCTGAAAAGATGAGATTAGTATTTTGGGGGATACAAAATCATTAAGTCTATTCAAGTGTCCTAGTGCTATGCTTTTACACCATGCTGCAAAAGAAGTTCAAGTGTATCACATTGTCTTGAAAAAGCAACAGGCATGCTTAGTCATTAAGATCAGTATTTTGGGAAGAACATAAACATTAATTCTACTTAAGTGTGTTTCTGATGCATTAATTGCCTTTGTGGAACAAATGTGGAATTGCATCGAAAATGGTTTGTCATTGCCCTTCTGATTAAACAGTCAAATACACACAATTTCTACTATTTGGAAGATATTCTCCCCTATCACTTTTACTTGTCCACTATACTAAAAACAGATTTTCACTTTTACTTGTCAAATTTACCATATCAAGATAAATATATTTTTTCCTTATTTTACGCATAGCATTAATTACAAATTTCAAATTATTTTTCAAGTTTATTAAAACTATGCACCAATTAATATGAACGTCATGGTAAATTATACACTTCATTTATTATTTCTTAAGGGGTGTGCAAAGTTCATAGTGATCAAGTAAAAGTGAACAAAGAGTTTATGAGTTAAGAAACAAATGACAACTGATTTTAGTTCCCACTTCCCACTAGATGTTTATTTTGATATCCTTTCATTCTGTTAAATATGCTATAAAAGATCTGTACTTATACAAATTTTATATACTCCCACCGTTCACTATATTAAAAATATTTTTTTATTTTTACTTGTTAAATTTAGCATATCAAGAGAAAAATAACTATTTTTTCCTGTTTTACCTTTAGCATTAATTACTCATTCCAAATCATTCTTTAAGTCCATTAAGACTATAAATCAATTAATATGAGTGTCATTGTAAAATACACTTTATTTATTGCTTTTTTAAGGGGTGCAACAAGTAAAAGTAAACGGAGGGAGTACTTTTAAGTCCCTCGTCCAATGTTTCAACTGATGAATTATAAATAGGGATATTATGAATCATGTGGTCATCAAGACTGGATTTATCAACCAGTATCCTAGTAGACTCTACTAACTACACCTTGCTGCAAAACAACAAAACATAGTTCACCATGATGTTCCAGCAAATGGTGAACGGCTCTTCTTCTAGTGAAAATCAACAAGTTGTTGATCCAAAACATGTTGCAGTAATAGAACCAAAAGCTTCTGGTGTTCATGCACCCATTGTTTCATCCTTGAATGATAGAATTCGACCACTCCTCGACTGTGTGGACAAGCTTAGGCACCTCAACATCATGCAAGTAGGTATCCAGCTGCCTACCATTGTGGTGGTCGGAGATCAGTCTTTTGGGAAGTCCAGCGTGCTTGAATCACTTGCCGGAATTAGCCTTCCTAGAGGGGATGGCATTTGTACTAGAGTGCCGCTTGTCGTGAGGCTCCAAAATCACAGTGAGACAGAGGTTTCCTTATTGTACAATGAAAAAACAGTTAAAACAGATGAAGTTCATGTCGCGGAGGCCATTGTTCATGCAACTAATGAGATTGCTGGGAATGGTAAGGGAATATCCAACATCCCTTTAACACTCATAGTGAAAAAGAATGGTGTTCCTGACTTGACTATGGTGGATTTGCCTGGAATCACTAGAGTTGCAGTTCCTGGACAACCTGAAGATATCTTTGAACAAATTTCAGGTATTATTATGAAATATATAACACCTGAGGAAAGCATAATTTTGAATGTTATATCAGCCACTGTTGATTTCCCTACTTGTGAGTCCATTCGGATGTCCAGGAAGGTTGACAAAACAGGTGAAAGGACTCTAGCAGTTGTAACAAAGGTAGATAAAGCTCCTGAAGGGCTGCTTAAGAAGGTTACTGCAAATGATGTGAATATTGGACTTGGTTATGTTTGTGTTAGGAATAGAACTGGGAATGAGTCTTATGAAGAAGCTCGTAGTGTGGAGTCGAGGCTTTTTGAGACTCATCCACTTTTATCCAAGATCGACAAGTCCATGGTAAGTGTTCCTGTTCTGGCAAATAAGTTGGTGCAAATTCAAGCAAACATCATTTTCAAATGCTTGCCGGATATTGTGAGAAAGATCAACGACAAACTTGCTGTCAATGTTGCTGCTCTCAATGAGTTGCCACAGCATATGAGTTCTGTTGCTGAAGCTTTGGTTACATTCATGCATATTATGAGTTCGGCTAAGGAGTCTCTAAAGAAAATTTTTCTCAGAGGGGAGCTTGATGAGTACCCTGTAGATCATGAAATGCACTGCACTGCTAGATTGGCTGAGATGCTCAATCAATACTCTGCTGAGCTACATTCCAAGTACCTTGACAAAAAGGAAAACTTCTTGATGGATGAGATCATGTCTTTGAAGGAAGCAAAAGGAATTGGATTGCCAAATTTCCTCCCTCGTGCTGGTTTCCTTACTGTTTTACAGCAAAAGGTCAGTGGGATTTCTGCAACTCCTGAGGAGTTTATGGAGAAATTGTGGGTCTATACAGAGAGAGTTATCATCAAAGTTTTGATGCATCATTCTTGTAACTATCCACAGCTTCAGTATTTCATTGGGAGGGCAGTGCAAAATTTGATTGCCAAGAGGAAGGTTGAATCCATTGATTGGGTCCATGGAATCATTGGGATGGAAAGGCTGACTGACTACACTTGTAATCCCGATTATGTAGCTACTTGTGGTAGGCTCATGTCTCAACAACCAAAATTTATGGAGATTATGAATGAATACAGTAGGACCTCGATTATCTCCCTTGAAGGAGTTGGAAATATTGATGTTGGGCATTTGAGGAAGCATAAAGATGTTGTGCAGCAAGCTTTTGAATTGAAGATGAGGATGACTGCATACTGGAAAATCGTGTTGATGAGATTGGTTGATTATATGGCCCTCTATATTATGTTCAGTCTTCAAAAGATGGTTAACCTTGAAATCGAGGAGGATATTGTCAAGGATCTGATGGCATCCCATGGTGGAGTCATTGAGAGAATGATGGAGGAATCGCCTGTGGTTGCAGAGAAACGCCTTAGGCTCAGTATGAGTGTGAAGTTGCTCAAGGAGTCGAAAGAGGTGGTTGCGAAAATCATGGACAGGATTGCTCTTCATGTTGATGATGAAAAAGCTTAAACAAGTGTTTGATGCTTTCGGACAGCATGTCTTATGTCCTTGAGTCCCTGGTTATCTTTTTTCATCTCGTTTATCTGTCGATCTAGTACTCTTTATTTAAATTGCAGTAATGTCCTCTTCTAGCATTGGTACCATGTTGTAGTTTTGCTGATGATTCGTATGAAGGGTCATGTCTTCCTATTAATATATATTATTCTGCATTGCTTTACCTTTTATGATGCTCTTAGATGTTTATTTCTGCTTCTAGTTTCATTACTTCATAAAGGTGATTTCTTCTCTCAGATATGGATAAAGACTCATTTAAGTTTTGCACGAGATTGCTTCTTGGGCTCTTTTACTGTAAGTAATTACTGGACAAATCATTTTCTTATGGCAACTCCAAAAAAAGAAACATTTACTGCCCCTGGTTAATTGGTGAATCACCATCTGTGTTGGAACTTGATGGAGTATGTATGGTCCCATAAGTTATTCGTTAACTGCTGGAATTTTGGCCTCTCCTGAGTATTCTGGTAGAGTTTAATATAAGAATATACCAACACGTGTAAGTATGTAATGGTAGTGTTCGCGCCAATTTGTGTGCACCTTGACTATTCACCACGTAAGCAGGGCCTAGAGAAAAAACATATAGGGACTTGTATTCAATACTCCTATGCTACTCCAATCAAAATAGTCTATAACATGTTATGAACACTCGGTACTCTGATCTACAACGAAAGGACTTGTTTCTTCTTTTCCTCTCTTACGTAAATTGCTCTTATCTTTGTATGAAACATAGATGCTTCTCGGTTAACTGAAAGTTATTACCTGAAAGTTTTCCAGCTTAGGGAACTTGCTGAGTGCAAATGATTGAATCGTAAAGCACCTTGAAAACTCTTTCTTCCCTCCCATGCAAGGGTGTTCTTGCCACATCCTTTACTCTGTGTCCTTAGTCTTGTCATTTGTCAATAACGAGAAC
>JAJAGQ010000047.1:47364-72151 GCA_029783415.1 Anisodus acutangulus | reverse complement strand
AACCAAAAGTTTGATTCTACATCCTCTGAAGAAGCTTGAGGTAGATCTATACATGGATTCCACTATGATAAGTCTGCAAGATCATTTGATCCCTGGGGTTTTGATTTAATGCAAAGGACGCAACTCGTGATTGTAAGTTAGATGCACATCACGAGTTTGAACTATGTCACTTGCTGAAGCTTGGTATTTAAATAAGAGCAGGATAGAGGGGCGAACTCATACCGAGTTTTGAACTTGTGTGCACAACTTTTTCGCTTAAGCTGTGTTTTAGTGTTGGTACCAAGGAACTAAGATGTGCGACCCATGGTCGTGGATCCATTAAATAATAAGTATTCCTTGTCATCTGTCTCGAAGTGGCACTAGATAAGTGTAGTTGGCTAGAGAATATGTTAATGATTAAATAAATGTTATATATGAATATGTTTCTGAGTAGGACTAAGAAATTAGAAGTGGTAGGTAGATTGTGAGGTATGGGTTAGGCGCAGGTCATGGGTTCGAAATGTATTGCAAACAAAACTTGATATTTAAGTGGAGAAGGGTAGAGAGGTGGGCCCATTATTCATCGAGTTTCAGATTGTTTTTCATTGACCTTCAGAGATTTCTCGCCTTTTTGGTTATAAAAAAAGGACTAAGAAAGTGAAGTGTATGAAAACTACTCACGGAATCTGAAGTAGAACATTTCTGCTTGTTTAGTAGTTCATATTGATTTTTTGAACTTGATTGACACAATATTTATTTTCTAGATATTGTTCAATTGCAAGTTTTTAAATTCTCTCCGTCCACATAAATGTTGCTTTGCTTATTGTTGTTCTTTCTTGCTTTACATACTTACTTCCTCAAATCCCAATTATTAGTCACTTTTAGCAAATTAGATTTGTTTCAAAACATTTGACGTCAATTAAACGAGACATTATCTCAGGAAAAGATTAAAAACCTTACACTTCCAATATATAAAGGCAAATCCATCCTCTTATATGATTTTCATCTTTGACAACACTGCTGTAAATTGTAAATTTCTTGGACTGTGTACAACAAAGTGAAATTACTTTTAGCTTGGATTCTGCTCGGTGCCTCTTTAATTGAGTAGTTAAATCCAGACAAATCCTAATATGTTGTCGCGAAGAGAAAAATAAACTATTCTAAGTTTTTAACTATTGTTCTTCACGTCTTTATCGTTTCTATATACCAGCACAGCAGTATAAATTATATTGCTGAAAGAATATGTTCAACCTTATGATTTGTAGGATGTTGGACTTTGACAAAGGAAAGAAGGCTGATATTAGAGTTCAATCTTGGAAGCACAACATTGAATATAGATGGAATGCTAAACGGTTCGCTAAGGAATAACAATAAATATGGCTTGAGAAATGCAAAGGAGAAGCTCCTAGTTAAAGAGATCAGTAGTTTTGAGGGAAACAAAAGCATTAATTATACTAGAACTGTATTTTCTCTAGATATATGCTGTTCACACCATCTGCAGAAGAAGTTCAAGTGTTTCTGATGCATTAATTGTTAGTAGGATGAGATTAGTATTTTTGGGGATACAAAAACATTAAATCTAGTTTAAGTCTCTCCTTTGCTATGCTTTTCACACTAATCTGCAGAAGTTCATATAAATGATCAAATATCATGTACTATAAATAGGGATACTTTGATCATGTGGTCATCAAGAGTTTGATTTAACAGCTAGTATACCAGCAGGCTTTAGAAACCAGAAAACATATATCACCATACTGTACTAACCATGGCATTCCAACAAGTCATCGATGACTTCTTCTAGTGAGCGCATGTTGCAAGTTCGAACTCTACCACTGACTAAAATGTGGTATTAAGTGGGAGCGGAGTATAGGGACTGGTTCATACTTCCCTAAGTTCCGAACACGTGACCAGAACTGGGGTTGGACCAAAACTCACAAGAGATTTCTCGGTTATAAAAAAAAAGATAAGTTTGAGCCAGGTGCAATTGTGGGTGAATACAGAAACTGCACCTAACTCTTCATGCAATTTGTGAATTGTGTTATGTCAACCTTATCGGTAATGTACCAAATTTAGTGCATACTGTTGTGTCTCCTGTTATTACTAGTCCATGGTGTTAAAGGCACAGCTTCTAAAACTAGGTGCAAGTTGGACGATCTAAACTAATTATCTAAACATGTGACTGTTTATTTATAAAGTCAGTTTGAACACAAATACTTTTTAGCACTTGATGTTTATCATTTACTTTTAATCAACTAACTCAAACGTGCTCTAAGACGTGTGACCTAAGGTCCTAGGCTCCACTCATTTATTTCATGTTATATATTTGTTGGAACAAGTGCGCTAAGACAAAGTACTGTAATTCTTTGTTGAACAAACGAAAATGAAAACAAATTGAAAGTGTCGTTCTCAGTTGGTAGAACAACATTGGTACTCTTTTATGTTGGTTGATTCTTAACGCACATTGCAAGATAACAAGCTAATGATCTTTTTTTTTTGTTTTAATAATAATGATATTTGGATCAACTTACATCCAACTCACTTAACCTATTGGGAGTACTTGCTATATTTCACCGACTTACCAAAATTTAGGCAAATAAAAGAGTTTACCTAATGTAACCTTCTTGTCTTGTTGGTATAGCCATTTGGTATTCAGATTCACTAGTTCGACTAATCTGAATTCACGTCCACTGAGGCCCATTGAAGAGGAAGTACGACTCCTTACTAGGATTGTTTTTCCAAAACCTTGGTACATGCAACCTCTCACCAGTACAAATATTGAACAACTCTATCCATCAAGGATTAGACAGATATTTAGATTTGAACCTTGATTTCTAAGGTATGTACACACTTTATTGACCACTAGGCCGTCCCATCACACTGCGAGTATAAATAAGTTAAAATATTTTCAAGTTTCTATTGAACTGCATGATAAGATGTTTCTGGAAAAAATAGGATTTTCTTCTTTAAGCCAAAAAGAAAATCCAAGATTGAACATTTCTTCCACAAGGCAAAAGAAGACAAGGAGTAAAATGCAATATGAAGCAATGAGCCTTTCTCTTCACCACAATATCTAAGAACAAAAAAAAGAAGATAGAATTAGACTGATTATGTCACCCAAAAGAGTACATTATACACCCAATAAGTAAAAAAACGACAACCGAGAGAGATGCCATGAAAATCGGGTTGACTGATTACTACTTCCCGTTATTCCCATAAAGATATGGAGTTTCTGGCTATCAGAAACGTCCCTGCTGATGATCTAGCCCCTTTATCAAAACAAAGGTCCAAAACGAAAAATCTGAATTCACGATATTGAAATGGCTCATTTCGTACGGAGCATTTACCAATGTTTACTCCGCGCTTCTACCTCACGCTCCGTATTTTGGAGCCTTCCAAAGCTTGAATGCCACTTCATGTAGAAATCTATCTGTTGGAATCACAAGGTTTGCGCCATGCTGGTTGAAAGATGAGAACACAAAATATTAGTACCTTAAATATCCACGTCAGCAGACACTTGTGACATCAGTAAATTTCGAAGGTGATTTATGTAATAGAAACACATAGTAGAGATCAAGCACAAAATCAAGGATACTAGGGAGTAACTACAAAATCAGAATTGATAATGACACTCGAATTATTGGAAGATGATGCAAGTTCCGCACATTGTAAAAGACACGAAGAAAGGTTCTTGTAAGTTACTGCAAACGTTAGACGAGGGACTAATGTTTTATCTATAAGGTTGAGCAATATATGAGCCAACATTAGACTCAAGTCTAATGTTGTCTGGAAGGGTAATTTCCCAAGAGTTATATTTGCTCAACTTCTAAAAATAGGGACAAAAACTAAATGGTGTCCTTAAAAGGGGACATTTGCATAAATCAACCCTAAATATCTATCTCGACCTCGAACAAACCCACTATTTGCAGATACTCGTCTTCTTTTGGGATTGGAAAAGGAAAAGACAGAAATATTAAGCTTGTAATAGTTCAGACACACAAGTTGACACATCACCATGACCAAAGGAACAAAACTTAGCATCAAATTTGGCCATTTATCGAAATGGGATTTTTCTTCGAAAAAAGTACACTTATTATGGCTCAATAGGCTTGAGCCGAGGGTCTCCCGGAAACAATCGCTCTACCTGTCAAGGTAGAGGTAAGGTCTGCGTACACTCTACTCTCCTCAGACCCACGTTGTGGGATTTCACTGGGTATGTTGTTGTTGTATTATGGCTCAATAGGACCAGGCAAAAACCCAAAAAAGTATGATGTATAAAGCGTTAAGCTCTTCTTAATCATGAATACCTCTTTGAAATCCTTGTATGAATATGCTTCTGCCATATCCTTCCGAGTCACAGCATTCTGCCACTGGGCCGCTAATTTGAAATCCTTGACTATTTAGATATGCATCTAGTATTCATTATCAAAAAACAAAATCCTGCATATGCAAATGGATTAAAGACTATTCAAACGCATGCAATTCCAACAAACACCGTGATTAAAGATGAAAACGAGCATAAACCCCGATAGAAATTATCAAATAGAAATGATCTTGATTTTTTTAAAAAAGGTAAAAACCAGAACCTCTTTAAAACAAGAGGTTCTCTAAATTTCTAATCAAACATACAAGACTATAACCAAACTTCAAAAAAATACTCTTGTAAGAAAATGGACATAATGTAAGTGCAACATGGATGTAATGTATTAAGTATTTTCTTTTTAATATCCAAATTCTTGATTATGCAAACTGATTTCCATTCAAAAGCATGCAATTTCTACAAGCTCCAACATTAAAGATGAAAATGAGCATAAACCCAGGTTAAAACTATAAAAAAGAAATGATTTTGAGATTAATAAAAAGTAGTAAGAAAAGGTAAAAATCAGAACCTCTTGTCTGTGTAACCAAACTAAAAAAAGACTCTTTGACAAAATTTGGACATAAAAAAAGGGTAGTCTGGTGCACTAAGCTTCGGCTATGCGCGGGATCCGGAGAAGGGTCGGACCACTAGGGTCTATTGTACGCAGTCTTACCCTACATTTCTGCGAGAGGTTATTTCCACAGCTTGAACCGGTGACCTCCTGGTCACATGGAGGCAACTTTACCAATTACTCCAAGCAGTGGTGGATCCAAGATTTTCACTCAGAGGGTTCGAAAAAAAAGTTAAACATGAAAAATAATGTTGTCCCTAAGAATCAAACCTAAGATGCCGGAACAATTTTGAACACCCTGGACCACTTGAGCTAACCTTTTGCATTTATTCAGGGTATTCAAAAGTAATATATATAGATAAACACAAAAAATCTACCCTATATATACCGTGTAATTTTTGGCGGAGCACCCTCCCCACCTCCTAAATCCGCTCCAAGGCTCCCCTTCAAAACTTGGACATAATGTAAGTGCAACATTGGTGTTTTCAGTATTAAAAACATACAAATTCTTGGATAAGCAAACTGATTTCTATTCAAAAGCATGCAATTTCAAGTATTAAAAAACATCATAAACCCCTTGTCAAAAAAATCATAAACCCACATAAAATTTATCAAAAAGAAACATCTACACGATCTCTAAATAATAATGCTAAGAAAAGAACACAGAGTGAAGAAGAGAGCAAACTATCCAAATTCCTGCATATGCAAACTGATTTCTACTCAAAAGCATGCAATTTCAACAAACTCAAGGATTAAACATGAAAGACATCATAAACCCATATAAAAACTATCAAAAAGAAACGATTTTGAGATTAAAAGGGTAAAAATTGGTTTATGTAATATTGACGTTGTCATGTTTTGTCTTGAGCCGAGGTTATTTCAGAAATAACCTCTTTACCTCCCAAGATAGGGATAAGATCTGCGTAAATTGTACTCTCCCATACCCCACCGTGTGGAGATTACACTGAGTATGTTGTTGTTGTTCTTTGTCAGTATTAAAGAAATACAAATTCTTTCATAAGCAAACTGAGTGATTTCAACTCAAAAGCATGCAATTTCTACAAACTCAAGAATTAAACATGAAAAACAGCATAAACCCATGTAAAATTATCAACAAGAAACGACTTTGAGACTAAAAAAAAGGGTAAAAATCAGTATATGTAATATTGATGTTGTCATGTTTTCTCTTGAGATGAGAGTCTTTTTTGGAAAGAGCATCTCTACCTCCCAATGTAGGGGGTAAAGGTCTGCATTAGGGCTGGCCAGTGGGCCAGGTCGGGCCGGTCTCGACCCCGACCCGGTCCCGCCCCGATCCCCCCTTTAAAAAATAATACGGGCACGGGACTCGAACCCGAGACGGGACCTGGGCTCGTCCCGCCGCAAGCCCGATCCCGCTCCGATCCCATCCGCCCCCTCCCCATTGCAAAAAATGACCGTTTCACAAAGGCCCTTTAATATTTATTTTTAACCCCTAAGTTTATATATTTACACTTTAACCCAATTTTCCAACTATAAATATCTCATTTTCTCTTCATCTTTCTCACAAATCTTCCTACAATCTCTCTAATCTCTCAACTCAATCTATCTCTCTACAAGTCTACAATTACATTGCTTATTAAATATTTTATTTTATTTGCTCATTTGCATAATTGTATCAAAGTTCAAAAATTGGGACTAAAGTTGTCAACTAGCTTGAGGATCATCCATCGAGCAAAGTTTCAATTTTCAATCTCGATTACACGTCGACGTTTGGTACCTTCGTTCCTTCTTTAAATTATTATTATTACTTTATTTTAATTATCGCACTTAATTTTATTATCTTTAATTATTTATTAGCATAATTAAAATGGAAGGATTAAGAGGTATGTTTAAGGGTAAGAGTAAGGTTGCTTCTTCTAGTAGGGGTAACAAGGGCAGGGTACTTCTTCTAGTCATCTTATTCCTAGACAGGATGATTTGATTGATTACACTCATATAGATGAATCTGAATTTTTTAATGATATACCATTAGACGATGAGATATATTCTGCAACTCAACCAGACTTTAATTTAGAAGATAATCTAGATGACACACCCACTAGTGCACCTCAAACTGAAACTGGAACGTCTTCTATTTCCCCTAGCATGAGACGAGGCCCCACACAACGAAAATTAAAATCTGCTGCAAGAGAATTTTTTGATAAGAACCATGAGAATGAAGTAGTTAGATGCAGAATTTGTAAAAATGTTTATAAATTAAAAATGGAAAAAGGTCATGGTGGGACGGGAGGTTTATTGAGACATATACAAAACTTTCACAAAGCTAGGTGGGATGAATATGAGGCTTCAAAGTCGAGTGTGCCAATGCGCTCTCAGTCGGGACAAGGTTCACATAGTGTCCCAGACCAAGTACAGGGTTAAATTAACCCGATGACGGGGGAAATTGTAGGCCCTAAATACGATAAACATAGAGATAGGAAAGCAATAGCAAAATTAGTTACGATGGAGGGTTTGCCTTTTTCATTTCCTTCCTCTCCTGATTTTATTCATTACATTAGAGATATGTATAATCCTGCTTTTAACGATTTTCCTAGATCAACTGTTAGGAGAGACGTTTTTAAATTTGCACATGAATATCAACAGTATTTACGTTATTCATTATATCATTTTTCTGGCAAAGTATCTATCACGTCTGATATAGGCTGTAGTACTAACGGTCATGATTATTTAACTGTAACATGTCATTGGATAGATTATAAATGGTCTATGCAAAAACGTATTTTAGCATATATATATATTATTGATAGGCACATTGAAAATTTTTTTGCAGAAAATATTCATCAAATTTGCGATTATTATGGTTTAACTGACAAAATAATGACTGTTACGTTAGATAATGCTCCTTCTAATAATTATACTATTAGACATTTAAAAAATCTTTTAACTCCATCTTTTCCTAATCATTTTCATATAAAATGTGTGTGCCATATTTATAACTTAGTTGTAAATGATGATCTATCACTTTTTGAAGACATTCTTAATATAGTACAATTTTCTATAAATTTTATTTTTAGAAGTAATAGAATACAAAGAAAAAAAGAATATAAAAAAACTTGTCACGATTGTGGACTACCTTATAGAAAAATTCCCGAAGAAGTAGCGACAATGTGGAATTTTTTATATGAACAACTACTTGTTGCTTATGATTATAGAAGACCTATAACTTCATTTTTTAACTCCCATAATCGAAATCCAACTAATATGGTTATGGATAACGATTGAGAAAAAATTCCAGAACTTATTGTATTTTTAGAAAAAAAATTCAAGCAACTAAAGAATTTTCTGTTATATATTATCCTACTATTTCAACTATGTTATTTTATATAGCTCTAAGATTTTTATTACTTAGTGAATATATAGAAAAAAACATCTTATAAGGCACCTATTAAAAAATGTTTTTTTCCTATTCCCACTATTTATATTATTGGTGTTGTATTAAATTTGACTATTAAAATAGACGGTTGTAAAGCACTTATTGAAACTATTTATGATTGTATAGCAGTACTTCCACCTCCAACTCCAAAAATGCAAATGAACAACCACCTAAGGAACCAACTAAAGAAAAAAAAAATTCTAGCATACACGATGAATGCAAAAAAAGTATATACGCATTACCAACAAGAAAGTGTTGGCAACCAACCGGCTTCCATACCATCTTCTTCTTCTTCTTCAATACAACCTCAAAAAAGACATGATGTTTCTGCGGCTAGTATTGAAAGCCTTAAATATAGAATGTATAGTGGTAACACTACTAATCAAGTTAGCGAGTTTGATGTTTTTGTTTTGCAATGGTGTTGTACCGTACCAAGCAGTTCTCAATGAATAAGGACGTGAAGACTTGCTGAAATACTAGAGGGAGAATGAGAAGGCATTTCCGACACTATCAAAGATGGCCCGAGATGTGTTGAACATTCAAGCGTCATCAACAGCGTAAAGCGCTTTTTCTGTCGGAAGATTTTAAATAGGAGAGCACAGACACTCATTAGCGGGAGACAGCTTGGAGATTGCAGTTTTATTCAGAGATTGGACACGAGCGGAGCGTAGAAGGTACGGTCAACTGGAGATCAACGAATAAGACAACGAAAACTACAACGAAATCTTATCCGACGGAGGTGGAAGTGACGTCGAGCAATTTGACCAACAAATTTCAATTCCAACCAAAGAACCACAAGACGTTGTGAATAAACTAAAAAGGGTGTTTATAAATATGTGGTTTTTTTAATTGTAATTTTACTATGTTATTTGCAACTTTCAACACCACAAAGTTGCAATTTTGAAATTGTATTACAAGAAAATCATATTTCTATTAAATAATATAAGAGACACAAAAACAGTCTTGGAATATTTTTATTACACTATCTTGTTCAATTATTGAGGTGTTTATATAGGTTATTTTTAAAATTAAGTTAAAAAAAAATCAGAAAACTCGAGCCTGACCGATCACGCCCGGCCCGGCCCGATAAGACCGATCCCCTTTTCCAACGGAAACGGGACATCGGCGGATCACGCCAGTCACGCCGGAGGACCGGTCACGCCCTCCCAGCTGCCTACCGTCTTCAAGTTTGAGCACCTCAACATCCTGCAGAAAGGCATTCAGCTGCCTACCATCGTGGTGATTGGCGATCAGTCTTCGGGGAAGTCCAGTGTGCTTGAATCACTTACAGGAATCAGTCTTCCTAGAGGGAACGGTGTCTGCACTAGAGTGCCTCTCATCTCGAGGCTCCAAAATCATGTTGAGACAGAAGTTTACTTAGAGTACAATGGAAAAACAGTTTCAACAGATGAAGTTCACGCTGCAGAGGCCATTGTTCTTGCAACTAATGAGATTGCTGGGAATGGTAAGGGAATATCCAACATGCCTTTAACACTCAATAGTGAGAAAGAATGGTGCTCCGGACGATTTTCCTGGAGTCACTAGAGTTGCAGTTCCTGGACAACCTGAAGATATCTTTGAACAAATTTCAGGTATTATTATGAAATATGTAACACCTGAGGAAAGCATAATTTTGAATGTTATATCAGCCACTGTTGATTTCCCTACTTGTGTGTCCATTCGGATGTCCAGGAAGGTTGACAAAACAGGTGAAAGGACTCTAGCAGTTGTGACTTAGGTAGATATAGCTATTGAATGGTTGCTTGTGAAAGTTACTGCAAATGATGTGAATATTGGACTTGGTTATTTTTTTGTTAGAAGAACTGGGAATGAGTCTTATGAAGAAGCTCGTAGTGTGGAGTCGAGGCTTTTTGAGACTCGTCCACTTTTATCCAAGATCGACAAGTCCATGGTAAGTGTTCCTGTTCTGGCAAATAAGTTGGTGCAAATTCAAGCAAACATCATTTCCAAATGCTTGCCGGATATTGTGAGAAAGACGATAAATTTGCTGTCAATGTTGCTGCTCTCAATGAGTTACCACAGCATTCGGGTTTTGTTGCTGAAGCTTTGGCTACATTCATGCGTACTCGTAAGTTGACTACGAAGTCACTGGAGAAAATATTTCTTGGAGTAGAGTTTGATGAGGACACTGAAGAGTTTGAAATGAAATGTGCTGCTAAATGGTTTGAGTTGCTCAGCATTCGGGTTCTGTTACTGAAGCTTTGGCTACATTCATGCGTATTCGTAAGTTGGCTACGAAGTCTCTGGAGAAATTATTTCTTGGAGTAGAGTTTGATGAGGACACCGAAGAGTTTGAAATGAAATGTGCTACTAAATGGTCTGAGTTGCTTGATCTTGAACTCAAACAATACTCTGCTGAGCTGCATTCAAAATACCTTGATAAAAAGTAAGACACTTTGTTTGATGAGCTCGTGTTTTTAAAGGCAACTACAGAGGAGTTTGTGGGAAAATTGTGGAACTATATAGAGGAAGTCGTCATCAAAGTTTTGATGCATCATTCCTGTAGTTACCGGAACTAGAGTATTTCACTAGGAGGGCAGTGCAAAATATGATTGCCAGGAGGAAGGATGAATCGGTTGATTGGGTCTGAGAAATCATTGGGATGGATAGGCTGACTGACCTCACTAGTAATCTGAGTATGTAGCTACTTTTAGCGAGGCTCATGACAAAGAAAATTTTAAAGTTCTTGAAATATTCTATGGGAAGCGAAAATAAACCTCAAAGGATTTGGAACAATTAATGTTTTGATATTAAGGAGGCTGACCTAAAAAGTTGTGCAGCAAGCTTTTGAATTGAAGATGACGCTGGCTGCATACTGGAAAATCGGAGTGGGAGGAGGCCGAATACTAAGGCTGGATCGGAAGTCGGTGAAGAGCTGTCTCGGTAGTTCCTTTGTGAAAATATCGCATCTTGATTTGAGAAAGGCACGTGTAATATTTTGACGACCAAGGGAGACCTTCTCACGCACAAAGTGAATATCCATCTCGATATGCTTGGTCCGCTGATGTTGGACCGGATTGTGAGACATATAGATGGCAGATATGTTGTCACATTAGACTATAGACGCCTTTCGCAGTGGACACTTGAGCTCCAAAAGAATATTTCAGAGCCAACAGATCTCAGCAACGACATTAGCAACTCCGCGATACTGCAGCCCGGCACTTTCGAGCGGGATAGCGTAGCCTGCAGCTTGGCGGACCATAAAATAAGATTATCCCCAAGAAATGCGTAGTAGCCCTAGGTGGAGCGACGTGTGTCTGTGCATCCTGCCCAATCTGCATCCGTGTAGGAGAGTAACTTGGTTGGGGCAGAGGGGTAAAGATGCAGGCCAAAGTCAAGGGTGCCCTTAATGTATCTGATAATACACTTGAGGGCAGCAAAATGGGACTCTCGAGGGGCGTGCATAAACAGACACACCTACTGAACGGCATATGCAATATCAGGCCTAGTGAATGTAAGATACTGAAGGGCACCTGCATGACTCCGATATAGGGTGGGATCAGAAACTGGCGCACCTTCATTAGCACTAAGCTTGGATTTTGAGTCAACCGAAGTTGGCATAATTTTACAATTTGTCATCTTAGCCCTGTACACTATCTCTTCCGTATATTTGCGCTGACACAGAAATATTGTAGCTGCAGATCTGGTTACGTATATACCCAACAAATAACTCAGCTTGCCCAAATCAGTCATAGAAAATTCAGTTTTGAGTAGAGCAATGATTTCATTCTTCAAACCGTCAGTGGAGGCAGTAAAAACAATGTCATCCACATATAATATAAAATAGGCAATGTTACTGCCTCAATGAAACGTGAAGAGAGAGTTATCACACATGCTACAAATAAATCTGATCTGCATAATATACCTGGCAAAGAGATCATACCAAGCGCGGGGTGCCTGTCTCAAGCCATACAATGACTTCCTGAGATGACATACATACTGCGGGATTGTCGGATGAACAAAGCCAGGGGGCTAATGCATGTACATAGTTTCTTTCAAATCCCCGTGAAGAAATGCATTCTTGACATCAAGCTGATGAATTGACCAATGCATTCCCATTGCAATACTGAGAACAGTTCGAATAGTAGTCAGTTTAACAACCGGAGTTAATGTCTCACCACAATCAATATCTTCCTGCTGATTAGTGCCATTAACAACCAGTCTTTCCTTATACCACTCCAAGTCACCATTGTCTCTGAACTTGTGACGAAGTAGCCACATACACCAGATAACATTCACACCGTCGGATCTAGGTACCAAATCCCAAGTGTTCTTCTTGGTAAAAACATTAAATTCCTCGCACATTGCCGCATTCCAATTAGGGTCCAGTTTGGCTAGTTTTGGATTTTTGGGAATGAGTGATATGGTTTGCGTGGAGAGGTTAAAATGGACCTTGGGTTTGAAAATCCCGTGTTGTGCACGAGTCGCCATACGGTGGGTAGACATCAGTGTTTGGATTGGGATTTGTGGTTGCGGGCTTGCTGGTTCTGGAGGCAGCAGTGGTTGGTCTGTGATATATGGTTGCTGGCTTGCGGGTTCTGGGGGGGGTGTTGTCCAGGCTCGGGTCAATGGCTGGTCGAGGAACCGTTGGTGGGGTAGGTGACACAAGGGGGTCTAGCAGTGGAGGGATCGACCGAGAGCTAGGTGGTGTATGGTCGGAGATTGGGTGAGAAACCGATGAAGACACATGACGTGGTGCGTGGGGCTAGTTTGTGAGGTGCAGTGGCGGTCAGGTTGGGGTAGCATAAGCAATCGAAAATGCGGAGTTGGTCATAGGAAGGGAACCTATGGTATAAGATTTCGGTTGGGATCTTGTTTTGGAGAGTGCTGGTTGGTAAAATATTAAGGAGGTACTCTACCATTTTAACAACGTAGACCCAGAATGGTGGTGGAAGACTGGCATGAAATAGAAGTGTACGAACCATGTTATTGATGGTACGTATAATTCATTCAGCTTTGTCGTTTTGGGAGGAAGTGTAGGGGCAGGAGAAATGGAAAACCATGCCTTGTTTACAGTAGAAATTGTGAAATGTCGAATTATTAAATTCATGTCCATTATCACATTGAAAAGATTTTATAGATTTTTCAAACTTTGTTTTAATAAATTTTTGAAATTCAAGGAACTTGGCAAAAACTTCAGATTTGAACTTCAGTTGGTAGATCCATACAAAGTGTGAAAAATCATCTAATAATACTAGATAGAATTTGTGACCCAAGGAACTGACAATCGGAGATGTCCACAAATCAGCATGAACAATATCAAATGGAGAAAAAGTAACACTATTGGATGACATAAATGAAATACGAGTATGCTTGCCAAGTGGGCAAGAAAAATAGTGTTGGGCGAGTTTCCCATTATTACATTGAATACGCTTATTAGTCCTAAGAATATTAAAAATAGGGTCTCCTAGGTGTCCGAGTCTGTTATGCCAAGTTAATGGAGAGATAACAGCAAGGGAGATAGGTGAATGAGTTTTGACAGCGGAAGATTGAGTGAAGGGTTAGAGGTCTCCCACACTATTGCAAGTACGTAAGAATTTTTCCCGTATTGAGATCCTTCACAGAAAAACCAAAAAGGTCAAATTCGACAAACACAAAATTATTGTGAGTGAATTTTCTAACAGAGATTAAATTTTTAATGATGTTAGGTGTGTAAAGGATATGATTTAGGGAGAAAGGTGGGTGGGGATGTTTGGTATGGGCGTTACCGTAACCTTCAATTGAAATGCGGTGACCATTGACAACGGTAATAAATTGAAAACACTTTAACCGAAGCATTTGAGATAAATTACCTGACGACGGGGTGAGGTGAGATGTGGCTCCGGTGTCCATATACCAATTATCATCGGGCTGCTGAAGGTTCAAGGTGTTGAAAGCCTGGCCCAAGTCAGTGGGGGCCAGGGTGCTGGCTGGCGGGTGTTGAGGGGTCGAAACCATGTGGGCATGCTGCTGCTGGTGGTGGGCTGCTGTTGGTGGGCGGAGCCCAAGACTCTGGTGAACAAGCATCTTTGGGCCGGGCCCGCGATGTTGGGTAGGGCATGCAGTGAGGCCCGATTCGGTATTGGGCCAATGTTCGCTTGACCCACTAAAGATAGGGAGTAGGGGTTAGGCCTGATTGCTGGTTTCGGTGGCCCTTGCCGCGACCTTTTCCTTTGTTGTTATTACTGCGGCCTCTGCCGCCACGCCCACCGTCGTGGGACTGCTGGTGGTGGTGGTCTTGCGGTGGTGGCTGGGTGGTGTTAGCCGCCGGTGATGCCATGCTATCAACGGCTAATGTCTTTTGATTGTGCTCATCTTGTTTAGCACGACGGGTCTCTTCCAACAAAAGTTGCGAACGTGCTTTGTTAAAACTTGGTAGGGGGTCGGCCTGTTGAATTATCGTCGCAAGTGTATCATATTCACCTTTTGGTAAACCGGCAACTAGTTGAAGTACCATCTTGGTTTCTGAAACAAACGTCCCTACGTTGGAAAGTTGGTCGGTTATGAGTTTCAGTTGTTTACAGTATTCAGACATGTTGTTAAAATTCTCGAGACGCGTATTGTTGAACTGTTCTTCCAAATACACGGCCCGAATATTTTTATTATCCTGAAAAATTTCTTCTAACTGTACCTAAAGTTCACGTGCCGTAACACATATTTTCATGATAGTACACATCAAGTCTTTAGAGATGGTGTCGTATATCCACTGTTTTTCGATAGCGTCAAGGCGACGCCATGTCGAGTCTGCAACATCTGTTGGACGGGGAACATAATCATCAATATGGTCGAGCACATTGTACGTGCATGCATGAATATAAAACAGTTCTATCCACATGGAATATTGTGATCTTCTTGATCAAGAATTATAGGGATAAAATTCTTGATATTGGTAACGACAAAGCGGATGAAAAAAAAAGACGATGTACGTGGAGTAGGGTTGTCAAAAGTACCATTGGAAGAACCGGAATTAGTAGGGGAATTGGGACGAGACATGGTGGTTGTTTTACCGTCGACCGAGAAGAAAAAGAATTTAAAAAATTCTAATGGTGGTCGGCGGCGGCTATAGGGAGGAAAAGATTAGGGATTAGGGTTTGACTCTTGATACCATGTAAGATTTGAATAATTTCCCTTAGGGATTCTTTTCATTAATCACAATATATATAGTTGTACAGAGGTTGATTCCTAATACAATAAGAATCCTAAGTTACCTTAAATATACATCTATCATAATTACAAAATATACTGTGAATATTCGGAGAATATTCGCTAATAGTCATCATTGCATATGAGGTTCGTTGCATACTGGCAAATTGGTTTGAGTCTTGGAAAGATTGTTAACTATGAGTTTGATGAGGAGATTCTTAGTGATTTAATAGCATCTCATGGTGGTGGCTTTGAGAGTTCCCTGCAGGAATCATTGGTTGCTGAGAAATGCTTTAGGCTCAAAAAGAGTGTGAAGTTGCTTGAGGAGTCTAAAGAGGTGGTGACGAAGATTATTGACAGTGTTGCTAATCATGTTAGTCAATAAAGGCTTAGAGAAGTGTTTGATGATTTGCGTCGCATGTCTTTTTGTCCTTAAACCCCTAGTTATCTTTTTTCATCTCTTTTATCTATCTACCTAGTACTCTTTATTGAATTTGCATTATGCCTATCCTCTTCTAGCATCTTATCTACCCAGTACTATGTTCCTGCAGATGATTAGTGGTGATTTTTTTCGAGTACACCACTGTCCTGCAGTCAACAATCGTTGCTAACTTCAGCCGTACCTCACACACTCATTTTCAACACTTAGAATAATAAATACCAATTGCAACAGGGGTGATTTTTTTCGAGTACACCACTGTCCGGCAGTCAACAATCGTTGCTAACTTCAGTCGTTCCTCACACACTCATTTTCAACACTTAGAATAATTTAGGGACATAAAGAAACACACATATTTACAGGCAAACGCCCAACCTTTATTATTCTCAATAATGTAAGGAATCTCGTTTACAAAGAGGCCTATAATATAGAGTGGGATCAGACACTGGCGCGCCGTCATTGGCACTGAGCTTGGATTTCGAGTCAACCGGAGTTGGCATAATTTTACAATTTGCCATCTTTGCCTTGTACACTATCTCTTCTGCATACTTACGATGACACAAGAACATTGTAGCTGTAGATCTGGTCACTGATATACCCAAGAAATAGTTGAGCTTGCCCAAGTCGGTCATAGCAAATTCTGTATTGAGCAGAGCAATGATTTCATTCTTCAAACCGTCAGAGGAGGCAGTAAGAACAATGTCATCCACATATAATAGCAAGTAAGTCGTGCTGCTACATCGGTGAAAAGTGAAGAGAGAGTTATCACACCTGCTATATATAAAACCAATCTGCAGAAGATATCTGGCAAAGCGATCATACCAAGCACGGGGTGCCTGTTTCAATCTATACAATGACTTCTTGAGACGACATACAAACTGCGGAACTGCCGGATGAACAAACCCAGGAGGATGATGCATGTACACAGTTTCTTTCAAGTCCCCATGAAGAAATGCATTCTTGACATCAAGCTGATGAATCGGCCAATGCATGCCCATAACAATACTGAGAACAATCCGAATAGTGACCGGTTTAACAACCGGACTGAATGTCTCACCACAATCAATACCCTCATGTTGATTTGTGCCATTGTCAACTTGTCTTGTCATATACCACTCCAACTCACCACTATATCTAAACTTGTGACGAAATAGCCACATACACCGGATAACATTCACACCGTCTGGTCTAGGTACCAAATCCTAAGTGTTCTGCTTGGTTAAAGCGTTAAACTCTTCGCACATGGCGCATTCAATTGGGGTCCAGTTTTGCTATATTTGGATTTTTTGGACTGAGTGATAGTGTTTGTGTGGAGAGATTGAAGTGAACCTTGGGTTTGAAGATCTCGTTTTGTGCACGAGTCTCCATGCGATGAGAGGGTAGCAGTGGGAGGTCGGGACTGGGGGTTGCAGGTCTCTCGGTTACGGGCGCTGGCGGCAATCTTTGCGGGGCTGGTAGGTGTGGGCTTTTGGTGTGCAGGTGGGAGGTGCAGGAGACAACTGGCGAGGGTGCGGAGATCTTGTCGGGGTGCGATGGGCAGAAGCGAGGCGGAGGCGGCGATGGTGGTGGCAGGCGTGTCCCTTCTTAGGAGCGGATGGCAGCGGTATTGTCCTTTGTCGGAGACACATCGATTGGAGTAGAGGAGACATATGAGACACATCGAGAAATGTGTAATCCGTGGTTTGGAATTTTGAAGGTTTGAAAATGGATAGTTTGCCTCGTCGAATGTGGCGTGGCGTGAGATGATGATCTTCACAGTGGTTATGTCATAGCACAAGTATCCTATGGTTGGGTGAGAAGCGAAGCGAATACGCATGGTGTGGTGCGTGGGGCTAGTTTGTGAGATGCAGTGGAGGCCAGATTGGGGTAGCATAAGCATCCGAAAATACGTAGGTGATCATATGATAGTAGTCTTCGGTATAAGATTTTGGTAGGGGTCTTGTTTGGAGAGTGCTAGTTGGTAAAATATTTAGAAGGGATTCTACCATTTTGACAACATAGACCCAAAAAGCGGTGGTAAACGGACATGAAAGCGAGAAGGATCACGAACCATGTTATTGATGGTACATATAATTCGTTCAGCTTTTCCATTTTGGGAGGAAGTATAGGGACATGAAAAACGGAAAATCATGCCTTGTTTAGAACAGAAATTGTGGAAGGTCGAATTATTAAATTCACGTCCATTATCACATTGGAATGATTTGATAGATTTTTCAAATTATGTTTTAATGAATTTTTTAAACTCAAGGAATTTGGCAAAAACTTCAGTTTTGAATTTGATTAGTAAATCCATACAAAATGTGGAAAATCATCTAAGAATACTAGATAGAATTTGTGACTCAAAGAGCTAACAATCGGAGATGTCCACAAATCAGCATGAACAATATCAAATGGAGAAAAAGTAACATTGTTTTATGACATAAATGGAATATAAGTATGTTTGCCAAGCGGGCAAGAAAAACAGTGGTGGGCAATTTTCCCATTATTACATTGAATACGCTTATTTGTTCTAAGAATATTAAAAACAAGGTCGGCGGGGTGTCAAGTGCATTGTGCCAAGTTGAGGGAGAGATAGCCGCAAGGGATAGAGGTGCTTGCGTCCTGACAACGGAAGATTGAGTGAAGGGGTAGAGGTCTCCCACACTATTGCAGCGAGTAAGAATTTTCCCCGTATTGAGTTCCTTCACAGAAAAATCAAAAGGGTCAAATTAGACAGACACAAAATTATTGCGAGTGAATTTTCTAACAGAGATTAAGTTTTTAATGATGTTAGGGGTGTATAGGGCGTGGTTTAGGGAGAAATATGGTTGGTGATGTTTGGTGTATGGGTTCTGTAACCTTGATTGAAATGTGATGACCATTGCTGACAGTAATAAATTGAGGACACTTTAACCGAAGTAGTTGAGATAAGTTACCTGACGATCGGGTGAGGTGAGAGGTGGCTCCGGTGTCCATGTACCAATTTTCGTCGGGCTGTTGAAGGTTCACGGTGCTGTAAGCCTGGCCCATGTCTGTGGGAGCAGTCTTTGGGCTCTTCTTCTTTGCTAGGCCGAGACCAGTGGGCCTGCTTCTTCTTGGTGGGCTGCACAGTGGCTAGAGCAGGGCCCAGCAGGTCATTCGACAGTCAAATACACACAATTACTACTCAGAGAACAATTTCTACTATTTTGAAGATATTCCCCCCTATCACTTTTACTTGTCCACGGTACTAAAAACAGATTTTCACTTTTACTTTTAAAATTTAACATATCAAGAGAAAATATTTTTTTCTTATTTTACCCATAGCATTAATTACAAATTTCAAATTATTTTTCAAGTTTATTAAAATTATGCACCAATTAATATGAACATCATGGTAAATTATACACTTCATTTATTATTTCTTAAGAGGTGTACAAATGTAACATCCATGAATTTTGGACAAAATAGAGAGGAGTCAGACCAATCGCTTTTGATAGAAAAAGCTTTACCTTAGAGTGTCCTAGTGCTATGCTTTTACACCATGCTGCAAAAGAAGTTCAAGTGTATCACATTGTCTTGAAAAAGCAACACGCATGCTTAGTCATTAAGATCAGTATTTTGGGAAGAACATAAACATTAATTCTACTTAAGTGTGTTTAAGTCCCTCATCCAATGTTTCAACTGATGAATTATAAATAGGGATATTATGAATCATGTGGTCATCAAGACTGGATTTATCAACCAGTATCCTAGTAGACTCTACTAACTACACCTTGCTGCAAAACCACAAAACATAGTTCACCGTGATGTTCCAGCAAATTGTGAACGGCTCTTCTTCTAGTGAATATCAACAAGTTGTTGATCCAAAACATGTTGCAGTAATAGAACCAAAAGCTTCTGGTGTTCATGCACCCATTGTTTCATCCTTGAATGATAGAATTCGACCACTCCTCGACTGTGTGGACAAGCTTAGGCACCTCAACATCATGCAAGTAGGTATCCAGCTGCCTACCATTGTGGTGGTCGGAGATCAGTCTTTTGGGAAGTCCAGCGTGCTTGAATCACTTGCCGGAATTAGCCTTCCTAGAGGGGATGGCATTTGCACTAGAGTGCCGCTTGTCGTGAGGCTCCAAAATCACAGTGAGACAGAGGTTTCCTTATTGTACAATGAAAAAACAGTTAAAACAGATGAAGTTCATGTCGCGGAGGCCATTGTTCATGCAACTAATGAGATTGCTGGGAATGGTAAGGGAATATCCAACATCCCTTTAACACTCATAGTGAAAAAGAATGGTGTTCCTGACTTGACTATGGTGGATTTGCCTGGAATCACTAGAGTTGCAGTTCCTGGACAACCTGAAGATATATTTGAACAAATTTCAGGTATTATTATGAAATATATAACACCTGAGGAAAGCATAATTTTGAATGTTATATCAGCCACTGTTGATTTCCCTACTTGTGAGTCCATTCGGATGTCCAGGAAGGTTGACAAAACAGGTGAAAGGACTCTAGCAGTTGTAACAAAGGTAGATAAAGCTCCTGAAGGGCTGCTTAAGAAGGTTACTGCAAATGATGTGAATATTGGACTTGGTTATGTTTGTGTTAGGAATAGAACTGGGAATGAGTCTTATGAAGAAGCTCGTAGTGTGGAGTCGAGGCTTTTTGAGACTCATCCACTTTTATCCAAGATCGACAAGTCCATGGTAAGTGTTCCTGTTCTGGCAAATAAGTTGGTGCAAATTCAAGCAAACATCATTTCCAAATGCTTGCCGGATATTGTGAGAAAGACGACAAACTTGCTGTCAATGTTGCTGCTCTCAATGAGTTACCACAGCATTCGGGTTTTGTTGCTGAAGCTTTGGCTACATTCATGCATATTATGAGTTCGGCTAAGGAGTCTCTAAAGAAAATTTTTCTCAGAGGAGCTTGATGAGTACCCTGTAGATCTTGAAATGCACTGCACTGCTAGATTGGCTGAGATGCTCAACCAATACTCTGCTGAGCTACATTCCAAGTACCTTGACAAAAGGAAAACTTCTTGATGGATGAGATCATGTATTTGAAGGAAGCAAAGGGATTGGATTGCCAAATTTCCTCCCTCGTGCTGTTTTCCTTACTGTTTTACAGCAAAAGATCAGTGGGATTTCTGCAACTCCTGAGGAGTTTATGGAGAAATTGTGGGTCTATACAGAGAGAGTTGTCATCAAAGTTTTGATGCATCATTCTTGTAACTATCCACAGCTTCAGTATTTCATTGGGAGGGCAGTGCAAAATTTGATTGCCAAGAGGAAGGTTGAATCCATTGATTGGGTCCATGGAATCATTGGGATGGAAAGGCTGACTGACTACACTTGTAATCCCGATTATGTAGCTACTTGTGGTAGGCTAATGGCTCAACAACCAAAATTTATGGAGATTATGAATGATTACAGTAGGACCTCGATTATCTCTCTTGAAGGAGTTGGAAATATTGATGTTGGGCATTTGAGGAAGCATAAAGATGTTGTGCAGCAAGCTTTTGAATTGAAGATGAGGATGACTGCATACTGGAAAATCGTGTTGATGAGATTGGTTGATTATATGGCCCTCTATATAATGTTCAGTCTTCAAAGATGGTTAACCTTGAGATCGAGGAGGATATTGTCAAGGATCTGATGGCATCCAATGGTAGAGTCTTTGAGAGAATGATGGAGGAATCGCCTGTGGTTGCAGAGAAACGCCTTAGGCTCAGTATGAGTGTGAAGTTGCTCAAGGAGTCGAAAGAGGTGGTTGCGAAAATCATGGACAGGATTGCTCTTCATGTTGATGATGAAAAAGCTTAAACAAGTGTTTGATGCTTTCGGACAGCATGTCTTATGTCCTTTAGTCCCTGGTTATCTTTTTTCATCTCGTTTATCTGTCGATCTAGTACTCTTTATTTAAATTGCAGTAATGTCCTCTTCTAGCATTGGTACCATGTTGTAGTTTTGCTGATGATTCGTATGAAGGGTCATGTCTTCCTATTAATATATATTATTCTGCATTGCTTTACCTTTTTATGATGCTCTTAGATGTTTAATTCTGCTTCTAGTTTCATTACTTCATAAAGGTGATTTCTTCTCTCAGATATGGATAAAGACTCATTTAAGTTTTGCACGAGATTGCTTCTTGGGCTCTTTTACTGTAAGTAATTACTGGACAAATCATTTTCTTATGGCAACTCCAAAAAAAGAAACATTTACTGCCCCTGGTTAATTGGTGAATCACCATCTGTGTTGGAACTTGATGGAGTATGTATGGTCCCATAAGTTATTCGTTAACTGCTGGAATTTTGGCCTCTCCTGAGTATTCTGGTAGAGTTTAATATAAGAATATACCAACACGTGTAAGTATGTAATGGTAGTGTTCGCGCCAATTTGTGTGCACCTTGACTATTCACCACGTAAGCAGGGCCTAGAGAAAAAACATATAGGGACTTGTATTCAATACTCCTATGCTACTCCAATCAAAATAGTCTAGAACATGTTATGAACACTCGGTACTCTGATCTACCACGAAAGGACTTGTTTCTTCTTTTCCTCTCTTAAGTAAATTGCTCTTATCTTTGTATGAAACATAGATGCTTCTCGGTTAACTGAAAGTTATTACCTGAAAGTTTTCCATCTTAGGGAACTTGCTGAGTGCAAATGATTAAATCGTAAAGCACCTTGAAAACACTTTCTTCCCTCCCATGCAAGGGTGTTCTTGCCACACCCTTTACTCTGTGTCCTTAGTCTTGTCTGAAAGAAATAATCTCCTTGATTATTTTCATTAATTGAAAGGCTATAGATACAAGTTACATATTTCCATAATAGGAAAATCATTTTCCTAATCTATTCCTAAAACCTTATTCTACCATAATTCTAACTATACAATTATGGTAAGTGTATAACACCAATTATGGTAATAAATATATTACAATATACTTTCCTTAATATACAATATTTATCCACTGATTTACTGTCCTCAATCCCGTGATGGGCTCTTTGCTGTCCTCGGTAGAGGCCCAACACCAACTTCTTTGTATCTTGACTTGATGGACTGCACAAGCCTCTGCCGAGAGGCCCAACAACTCTTGTTGTTTCTTGTTGCTTTTAGTCCACTAATATAAATGTAATATACACTGCTCTATATTCAGTGTCTATCACATGTATATTGCTATGTTTAACACACCCACTTGATCATAGCGGGCGGTTTTAAGCATTGAGACTGTCCCTAAAATCTTCAAAGAGAACCGCTGGTAGACCCTTTGTAAAGATGTCTGCAATTTGATAACGAGACGGGACATGACATACGCGAACTTGACCCTTTGCAACCTTTTCACGGACAAAGTGAATGTCCATTTCGATATGCTTGGTGCGCTGGTGTTGAACTGGGTTACCTGACCGGTAGATGACATTAATGTTATCGCAATACACCAAGGTGGCCTTCTGAATGGGACAATGAAGCTCTAAAAGCAAATTCCGTAGCCAACATGACTCGGAGACCACATTCGCTACCCCTCGATATTCTGTCTCTGCCTTGGATCGTGATAGCGTTGCTTGACGCTTTGCCGACCATGAGACCAAGTTGTTGCCAAGGAACATCTGATGGCAGAAGTCGGCCAGATGCGGTGTCGGGACAACCACCCCAATCAGCATCCATGTAGGACACAAGTGTGGATGTAGATGACGGATACAAGTGCAACTCATAGTCTAGTGTCCCCTGAATATACCGAATGATGCGTTTGATTGCATTCATGTGCTCAACTCTGGGATCATGCATGAATAAACACACCTGTTGAACCGCATATGTAATATCCGGTCTGGTAAAGGTAAGATACTGAAGGGCCCCTGCAAGACTGCGATAGCGGGTCGGGTCCTCGTATGGTGCACCTGCGGCGGCACTTAGCTTTGGGTTTGCATCAACTGGCGTGGAAGTGGACTTACAGGATAACATCCCAGCCCTCTCGATGATCTCAGCAGCATACTTCCGTTGAGACAGAAACAACCCACCTGAATGACGCTTGACGGCAATCCCCAAAAAATAACTCAAAGGTCCTAAGTCTTTCATAGCAAACTCGGAACTGAGCATGGTCATGATAGGCGGCGCCAAAAGCTTTATCGGAGGAGGCAGTCAAGATGATATCATCCACATACAACAGAATATAGGCCAATGACGAACCACGGCGGTAGATGAACAAGGAATTATCTGACCTGCTGTGAGTGAACCCAATAGTCGAAACAAAGTCAGCAAATCGTGTATACCAGGCCCGTGGAGACTGCTTAAGCCCATATAATGATTTCTTCAATAAATAGACATGATTAGGGTGGTTGGGATCCCTTGATTATTTTCATTAATTGAAAGGCTATATATACAAGTTACATATTTCCATAATAGGAAAATCCTTTTCCTAATCTATTCCTAAAACCTTATTCTACCATAATTCTAACTATACAATTATGGTAAGTGTATAACACTAATTATGGTAATAAATATATTACAATATACACACAATATACTTTCCTTAATATACAATATTTATCCACTGATTTACTGTCCTCAATCCCGTGATGGGCTGCTGCCTGTCCTCAGCCGAGAGGCCCAACACCACTGCTATATGCTGACTTGATGGGCTGCACAGGCCTCTGCCGAGAGGCCCAACAACACTGTTGTTTGCTGACTGCTTTTAGTCCACTAATATACATGTGATATACACTGTTGTATATTCAGTGTATATCATATGTATATTGCTATGTTTAACATTGGCATTTGTCAATAACGAGAACCGAGGTCTTATGAGGTACCCACTACTCGGAGTACCCTCCCAAAAGGAAAAAGATGTGTCTGTCAGGTTCGGTTCTTCTTAGTTGGGTTAGGCGGGTTCGACCAGAAATGCTATGCTTACACACAAGACTACCCCTC
>JAJAGQ010000047.1:0-47231 GCA_029783415.1 Anisodus acutangulus | reverse complement strand
AACCAAAAGTTTGATTCTACATCCTCTGAAGAAGCTTGAGGTAGATCTATACATGGATTCCACTATGATAAGTCTGCAAGATCATTTGATCCACTGGGTTTTGATTTAATGCAAAGGGCTTGACTCGTGATTGTAAGTTAGATGCACATCACGAGTTTGAACTATGTCACTTCTTTGAAGCTTGGTATTTAAATAAGAAGCGAGGATAGAGGCGAACTCATACCGAGTTTTGAACTTGTGTGCACAACTTTTTAAGCTTAAGTGTGTTTTAGTGTTGGTACCAAGGAACTAAGATCTGCGACCCATGGTCGTGGATCCATTAAATAATAAGTATTCCTTGTCATCTGTCTCAGTGGCACTAGATAAGTGTAGTTGGCTAGAGAATATGTTAATGATTAAATAAATGTTATATATGAATATGTTTGAGTAGGACTAAGAAATTAGAAGTGGTAGGTAGATTGTGAGGTATGGGTTAAGCGCAGGTCATGGGTTGAAATGTATTGCAAACAAAACTTGATATTTAAGTGGAGAAGGGTAGAGAGGTGGGCCCATTATTCATCGAGTTTGATTGTTTTCATTGACCTTGAGAGATTTCTCGCCTTTTTGGTTATAAAAAGGACTAAGAAAGTGAAGTGTATGAAAACTACTCACGAATCTGAAGTAGAACATTTACCTTGTTTAGTAGTTCATATTGATTTTTGAACTTGATTGACACAATATTTATTTTCTAGATATTGTTCAATTGCAAGTTTTTAAATTCTCTCTGTCCACATAAATGTTGCTTTGCTTATTGTTGTTCTTTCTTGCTTTACATACTTACTTCCTCAAATCCCAATTATTAGCCACTTTTAGCAAATTAGATTTGTTTCAAAACATTTGACGTCAATTAAACGAGACATTATCTCAGGAAAAGATTAAAAACCTTACACTTCCAATATATAAAGGCAAATCCATCCTCTTATCTGATTTTCATCTTTGACAACACTGTTGTAAATTGTAAATTTCTTGGAATGTGTATAACAAAGTGAAATTACTTTTAGCTTGGATTCTGCTCGGTGCCTCTTTAATTGAGTAGTTAAATCCAGACAAATCCTAATATGTTGTCGCGAAGAGAAAAATAAACTATTCTAAGTTTTTAACTATTGTTCTTCACGTCTTTATCGTTTCTGAAAGATGAAATAATTTCCCTTAGGAATTCCTTTCATTATTCACAATATATATAGTTGTACAAAGGCTGATTCCTAATATGGTACGAATCCTAACTTACCTTACAAAGGTTGATTCCTAATATAATTAGAATCCTAAGTTACCTTAAATATACATCTATCATAATTACAAAATATACAAGGAATATTCGGAGAATATTAGCTAATACTCCCCTCAGGCGGAGCGGGAGGAGGCCGAATGCTAAGAAATTTGGATCGAAAGTCGGTGAAGAGGCTGTCGCGGTAGTCCCTTGGTGAAGATATGCATCTTGATAAGAGGAAGGCACGTGTAATATTTTGACGACCACGGGCAACCTTCTCTCGCACAAAGTGGATATCCATCTCAATATGTTTAGTCGCGATGTTGGACGGATTATGAGACATATAGATGGCGGATATGTTGTCATAATAGACTATAGGCGCCTTGCGGAGTGGACGAAGTTCCAAAAGAATATTTGAGCCAGCGGATCTCGGCAACTACGTTAGCAACACGCGATATTACCTTCGGCACTTTCGAGCGAGGCAGTGTTGCTGCCGCTTGGCGGACCATGAGATAAGATTATCCCAAGAAATACGGTACCCTGAGGTGGGCGGCGTGTGTAGGGGCATCTGCCCAATCTGCATCCGTGTAGGCAAGTAGCTTGGTTGGGGCGGAGGGTATAGATGTAATCCGAAGTCTAGTGTGCCCCGCGTGGCGATATACGTTTGAGGGTGTAAAATGGGACTCTCGGGTCGTGCATGAGCAGACACACTGCTGAATATTGTGAGTCTTCTTGGTCAAGAATTATAGGGATAAAATTCTTGATGTTGGTAACGACAGCCGGATGAAAAGAAGGCGATGTGCGTGGAGTAGGGTTGTCAAAAGTACCATTGGAAGAAGCGGAATTAGTAGGGAATTGGGACGAGACATGGTGGTTGTTTTACCGTCAGCCGAGAAGAAAAAGAATTAAAAATTCTAGTGGTGGTCGGCGGCTATAGGGAGGAGAAGATTAGGGATTAGGGTTTGGCTCTTGATACCATGTTAGATTGGAATAATTTCCCTTAGGGATTCCTTTCATTAATCACAATATAATAGTTATGCAGAGGTTGATTCCTAATACAATAAGAATACTAAGTTACCTTAAATATACACCTATCATAATTACAAAATATCTTTGTGAATATTCGGAGAATATTAAGCTAATAGTCATCATTGCATATGAGGTTAGATTTGCATCTTGGCAAATTTCTTTGAGTCTTGGAAAGATTGTAAACTATGAGTTTGAGGAGGAGATTCTTAGTGATTTAATAGCATCTCATGGTGGTGGCTTTGAGAGTTCCTGAGGAATCATTGGTTGCCGAGAAATGCTTTAGGCTAAAGAGTGTGAAGTTGCTTGAGGAGTCTAAAGAGGTGGTGGCGAAGATTATTGGCAGTGTTGCTCATCATGTTAGTCAATAAAGGCTTAGAGAAGTGTTTGATGATTTGCGCGCATGTCTTTTTGTCCTTAAACCCTAGTTCTCTTCTTTCATCTCTTTTATCTATCTACCTAGTACTCTTTATTGAATTTGCATTATGCCTGTCCTCTTCTAGCATCTTATCTACCCAGTACTATGTTCCTGCAGATGATTAGTGGTGATTTTTTTCGAGTACACCACTGTCCAGCAGTCAACAATCGTTGCTAACTTCAGTCGTTCCTCACACACTCATTTTCCACACTTAGAATAATAAATACCAATTGCAACAGGGGTGATTTTTTTTGAGTACACCACTGTCCGGCAGTCAACAATCGTTGCTAACTTCAGTCGTTCCTCACACACTCGTTTTCAACACTTAGAATAATTTAGGGACAGAAAGAAACACACACATTTACAGGCAAACGCCCAACCTTTATTATTCTCAATAATATAAGGAATCTCGTTTACAAAGAGGCCTACAAAATTGACCAACACTTAGACTAAGACTTGCTCCTTAGTCTCACAATTTTCTGATTATCTAATGCAATAAACGAAATGCTACATAAATAGGGAATTCTGCCCAAGGCAGTTACAAGGGGACATAGGGGCGTGCATGGCACATACCAACCATAAAACAAGGAAACACTTAGGCACGGGCTGGTCGAAGTCAAGACAGACTTGACAATAAGTGTATGAGGCGATGGCATCGCATCGGCAGAAGCATCGGCAAAACAGACGTGAGTGTTAGCACGGGCTGGTCTATGGCAACAAGGGCGCGATACATGCGCGAGGCGTAGGCATCGTGTGGGCAAGAAAAATAAGGAAAATGCGGCTAAGTGTTGGGGCGAAGCTAAGAAGCTAAGGCAGAAGCAGATCACGCGCGAGGCACCTGACTAAGGCGGCGGTTACGTCCGTGTGCGCAGCACATGCGGCGATTTCATCATGTGCACAGCACACACGACGGTTACGGGCAGTTACTGCCTTGAAGCGAGCGTGGTAGCGAGTTTGTTGAGTGGTGCGAAGTGTGAAAGGTTTGAAAATGAATGTCTTCCTGTTAATGATTTTGATTCTGCATTTCTTTCCTCTTATGATGCTCTCAGAGGTTTCATTCGCGTATCACTTTCATTGGCTGTGTTTTATTGTTTGAAATTATTACACCGATAAACAGTGGCTATGTTTTAGGTTTTTGCTGCCTTCCCTGCTTGATGGCTGATGATTGCCAGTGAATGCAATCCTTATTTCTACTAACAATCTTTAAGGGCCGTGAAAAATTCAAGTTAGCCAAATTTTGTACTATTTCTGTTCAGTTAAATGATATGTAGACGATTCTTGTTTACCTATATCTTTGAGCACTTAGCATTATATTTAAATTTATGTGACAGGATTTCTGAATGTTCCAAGATTTACTATTGAAGTAGTATTGCACTTCTATTGAGTGGTCAGTATTCAGCTTCAGAAAATTGGTGTAGGTGCAGTTGTCACATGTGTATTATTTGTCAAGTATTACTAGTTGACTGCCTGAACCGACAAAGTTCAAGTTGAGCGCATGTTGCAAGTTCGAACTCTACCACTGACTAAAATTTGGTATTAAGTGGGAGCAGAATATAGGGACTGGTTCATACTTCCCTAAGTTCCGAACACGTGACCAGAACTGGGGTTGGACCAAAACTCACAAGAGATTTCTCGGTTATAAAAAAAAAGATAAGTTTGAGCCAGGTGCAATTGTGGGTGAATACAGAAACTGCACCTAACTCTTCATGCAATTTGTGAATTGTGTTATGTCAACCTTATCTGTAATGTACCAAATTTAGTGCATACTGTTGTGTCTCCTGTTATTACTAGTCCATGGTGTTAAAGGCACAGCTTCTAAAACTAGGTGCAAGTTGGGCTGATCTAAACTAATTATCTAAACATGTGACTGTTTATTTATAAAGTCAGTTTGAACACTAAAGTACTTTTTAGCACTTGATGTTTATCGATTACTTTTAATCAACTAGCACTTGATGTTTATCGACTACTTTTAATCAACTAACTCAAACGTGCTCTAAGACGTGTGACCTAAGGTCCTAGGCTCCACTCATTTATTTCATGTTATATATTTGTTGGAACAAGTGCGCTAAGACAAAGTACTGTCATTCTTTGTTGAACAAACGAAAATGAAAACAATATGAAAGTGTCGTTCTCAGTTGGTAGAACAACATTGGTATTCTTTTATGTTGGTTGATTCTTAACGCACATTGCAAGATAACAAGCTAATGATTTTTTTTTTGTTTTAATAATAATGGTATTTGGATCAACTTACATCCAACTCACTTAACCTATTGGGAGTACTTGATATATTTCACCGACTTACCAAAATTTAGGCAAATAAAGAGTTTACCTAATGTAACCTTCTTGTCTTGTTGGTATAGCCATTTGGTATTGATTCACTAGTTCGACTAATCTGAATTCCGTCCATGAGGCCCATTGAAGAGGAAATCGACTCCTTACTAGGATTGTTTTCCAAAACCTTGGTACATGCTACCTCTCACAGTACAAATATTGAACAACTCTATCCATCAAGGATCAGACAGATATTTAGATTTGAACCTTGATTTCTAAGGTATGTACACACTTTATTGACCACTAGGCCGTCCCATCACCTTTGCAGTATAAATAAGTTAAAATATTTTCAAGTTTCTATTGAACTGCAAGATAAGATGTTTCTGGAAAAAATAGGATTTTCTTCTTTAAGCCAAAAAGAAAATCCAAGATTGAACATTTCTTCCATAAGGCAAAAGAAGACAAGGAGTAAAATGCAATATGAAGCAATGAGCCTTTCTCTTCACCACAATATCTAAGAACAAAAAAAAGAAGATAGAATTAGACTGATTATGTCACCCAAAAGAGTACATTATACACCCAATAAGTAAAAAAACGACAACCGAGAGAGATGCCATGAAAATCGGGTTGACTGGTTACTACTTCCCGTTATTCCCATAAAGCTATGGAGTTTCTGGCTATCAGAAACGTCCCTGCTGATGATCTAGCCCCTTTATCAAAACAAAGGTCCAAAACGAAAAATCTGAATTCACGATATTGAAATGGCTCATTTAAATGCAGACATTACCAATGTTTACTCCGCGCTTCTACCTCACGCTCCGTATTTTGGAGCCTTCCAAAGCTTGAATGCCACTTCATGTAGAAATCTATCTGTTGGAATCACAAGGTTTGCGCCATGCTGGTTGAAAGATGAGAACACAAAATATTAGTACGTTAAATATCCACGTCAGCAGACACTTGTGACATCAGTAAATTTCGAAGGTGATTTATGTAATAGAAACACATAGTAGAGATCAAGCACAAAATCAAGGATACTAGAGAGTAACTAAAAAATCAGAATTGATAATGACACTCGAATTATTGGAAGATGATGCAAGTTCCGCACATTGTAAAAGACACGAAGAAAGGTTCTTGTAAGTTACTGCAAACGTTAGACGAGGGACTAATGTTTTATCTATAAGGTTGAGCAATATATGAGCCAACATTAGACTCAAGTCTAATGTTGTCTGGAAGGGTAATTTCCCAAGAGTTATATTTGCTCAACTTCTAAAAATAGGGACAAAAACTAAATGGTGTCCTTAAAAAGGGATATTTGCATAAATCAACCCTAAATATCTATCTCGACCTCAAACAAACCCACTATTTGCAGATACTCGTCTTCTTTTGGGATTGGAAAAGGAAAAGACAGAAATATTAAGCTTGTAATAGTTCAGACACACAAGTTGACACATCACCATGACCAAAGGAACAAAACTTTGGCCATTTATCGAAATGGAATTTTTCTTTGAAAAACGTACACTTATTATGGCTCAATAAGCTTGAGCAGAGGGTCTCCCGGAAACAACCGCTCTACCTGTCAAGGTAGAGGTAAGGTCTGCGTACACTCTACTCTCCCCATACCCACGTTGTGGGATTTCACTGGGTATGTTGTTGTTGTATTATGGCTCAATAGGACCAGGCAAAAAACCCAAAAAAGTATGATGTATAAAGCGTTAAGCTCTTCTTAATCATGAATACCTCTTTGAAATCCTTGTATGAATATGCTTCTGCCATATCCTTCCGAGTCACAGCATTCTGCCACTGGGCCGCTAATATGGGGCAATGCTGCCTGTTAAAGAATACATCACCACCATTATGCATGGATGATATACAATGAAAGTGAAAAAAATTGCACTTACCTAACATTCGGTCGTGGTTTTCCTTCTTTAAGTGTATAACTTTGTGAGGAAAATAAGAGAAAGTTTGGAGTTATTCTCTTGTCTAGTGTCAGCAATAGAAAACATGGAATCATCAGCCTCAGGAACAGCACCATAGCTCAATAAAACTGACATGTGCAACCTCGAACCTACTTCCGTTCCAGGATGTGCCATTTGCACCAAAGTACCAACCAACCGATTGACATGATCCAAATCTTTGAGGCAATTTGTCGTTTGACCAGCTCCAACATGAAGAATAACTAAATCAAATTGGCTCGACTCTATGGCCTTCCCTTCTTGAAAACCCAGCAACTTGAACAATTCAGAGGCTAAGGCGGATGAATCAACCTGGTTATTAATGCTACTAATTACCTCATTCAACTCTAAGACGGTGAAGCCAAGCTTATGGCAAAAACTCTTCAGTCTTAAATTTTCAGTGATAACAGCAGCTTTCATCCCCATAAACCTGAACGAGAATTTTGGTGGGAAAAGGGCCTTTTCCCACAATGTAAATAATATCATATCGACGGTAAAAAAGGAGTAGTCCTACCTCTCTGATATGGTTGCTGTTACATGCTTCTCCGTAAATTGAGTTTCAGAAGATTCTTCCCCATTCTTAAGAACAGAAAGGAAAGATTTTTAGCACAATATGTGTTAATTAAGCTAAGAAATAAATGTACATTTTTAGTAATTTCTATAAACAGAGTAATTGCATCTCACCAGAGCAAAATAAGCTTCACTTGCATCCACTAGTTCAGCAAATTCTCTGACTATTCTTGCATCTTCGGTTTCTGCAATCTAATGCTCATGTAAGTTCCAAAATGACAGATAAGAAATACAAAAATGTAATTAGACTCCAAAAATGAACAGTAAAGTAATCACAAACTTTGTACTGTCCATGACAGATGCTTTCTTGAATTTAGAAACTCGTGATGGTTTCTTATGAATAAATATACTCATCCACCCTAGCACTAACCACCCGTAGGCATAGCAGAACAAGAAAAATCATAGGCATCAGGCTAAAGAGTTGAATTTTTGGGATAGAAAACTCTTCAATTTTAATTGCTGACGATGCATTATCCCTACGTTATCAATGATATCTAACATATTCAGGAATGATGAACCTGGAGGAACGAAAGACTAGTCAACTTCCACTCTTTAGAGAAGTCTTATTGTTATCTAGAGGGTAATGTGGGTGTAGGAAGGATATATGTCAACTGTCTCATAAAAGTGACCAAGAACCATAACAACCTTTTTTGGTAAGGACCATAACAATCTCCTATCTAATTACACAATATATGTTTGTTCTCAAGTGCTCATTCGTCTAGGATGGCTATGTCTTCCACCAATAAGCAAATGAAAAACATTACAAGGCCTTTCCTTAGCAAGTCTTGGAAATGCCCTACCAGTTTGATATGATACACATAAAAGTTTTTTGAATCATAGAGATGAATGGTGCTACTTTTTGGTCTCCATTTTTTGGTGTTGGGTCCGGAGATGATTCAAAATTAGAGAACAAAATTTCAAGATATGAATTTCTTTCAGTGTTATTGATACTGACATTACCAACCAATCTTACTAACTCAACGCACAGTATATTCCATGCAATCAAGATAGTATATATTCAATCAAACTGGGTGGACTAGATGAATGCACTGCATCTATTCCTATTCTATTCGGTCCATTTCATTCCAATACTAATCAATTCGTCTTTCAACACAAATTAGGTGTTCTAATCTATAGGTTCAATAAATCTCTCTAGGTAGATTAAAAGAATACCCGTAACAATAAAAATTAATCGCAACTAGTTGGCATCGCCTATATGGATCCTTTGCTACATTACCAACCAAACAAAGATATTTAACTATCACAAAAATGAGATTAATTGACTATTTAGATATGCATCTAGTATTCATTATCAAAAAACAAAATCCTGCATATGCAAATGGATTAAAGACTATTCAAATGCATGCAATTCCAACAAACACCGTGATTAAAGATGAAAACGAGCATAAACCCCGATAGAAATTATCAAATAGAAATGATCTTGATTTTTTTAAAAAAGATAAAAACCAGAACCTCTTTAAAACAAGAGGTTCTCTAAATTTCTAATCAAACATACAAGACTATAACCAAACTTCAAAAAAATACTCTTGTAAGAAAATGGACATAATGTAAGTGCAACATGGATGTAATGTATTAAGTATTTTCTTTTTAATATCCAAATTCTTGATTATGCAAACTGATTTCCATTCAAAAGCATGCAATTTCTACAAGCTCCAACATTAAAAACGAAAATGAGCATAAACCCAGGTTAAAACTATAAAAAAGAAATGATTTTGAGATTAATAAAAAGTAGTAAGAAAAGGTAAAAATCAGAACCTCTTGTCTGTGTAACCAAACTAAAAAAAGACTCTTTGACAAAATTTGGACATAAAAAAAGGGCAGTCTGGTGCACTAAGCTTCGGCTATGTGCGGGATCCGGAGAAGGGTCGGACCACTAGGGTCTATTGTACGCAGTCTTACCCTACATTTCTGCGAGAGGTTATTTCCACAGCTTGAACCGGTGACCTCCTGGTCACATGGAGGCAACTTTACCAATTACTCCAAGCAGTGGTGGATCCACGTTTTTCACTCAGAGGGTTCGAAAAAAAAGTTAAACATGAAAAATAATGTTGTCCCTAAGAATCAAACCTAAGATGCCGGAACAATTTTGAACACCCTGGACCACTTGAGCTAACATTTTGCATTTATTCAGGGTATTCAAAAGTAATATATATAGATAAACACAAAAAATCTACCCTATATATACCGTGTAATTTTTGGCGGAGCACCCTCCCCACCTCCTAAATCCGCTCCAAGGCTCCCCTTCAAAACTTGGACATAATGTAAGTGCAACATTGGTGTTTTCAGTATTAAAAACATACAAATTCTTGGATAAGCAAACTGATTTCTATTCAAAAGCATGCAATTTCAAGTATTAAAAAACATCATAAACCCCTTGTCAAAAAATCATAAACCCACATAAAATTTATCAAAAGAAACATCTACACGATCTCTAAATAATACTGCTAAGAAAAGAACACAGAGTGAAGAAGAGAGCAAACTATGCAAATTCCTGCATATGCAAACTGATTTCTACTCAAAAGGATGCAATTTCAACAGACTCAAGGATTAAACATGAAAGACATCATAAACTCATATAAAAACAATCAAAAAGACTCGATTTTGAGATTAAATAGGGTAAAAATTGGTTTATGTAATATTGACGTTGTCATGTTTTGTCTTGAGCCGAGGTTATTTCAGAAATAACCTCTTTACCTCCCAAGATAGGGATAAGATCTGCGTAAATTGTACCCTCCCCATACCCCACCGTCTCGGGTTACACTGTGTATGGTGTTGTTGTTCTTTGTCGATTATTAAAGAAATACAAATTCTTTCATAAGCAAACTGAGTGATTTCAACTCAAAAGCATGCAATTTCTACAAACTCTAAACATGAAAAACAGCATAAACCCGTGTAAAATTATCAACAAGAAACGACTTTGAGATTAAAAAAAAAAGTGAAAATCAGTATATGTAATATTGATGTTGTCATGTTTTCTCTTGAGATGAGAGTCTTTTTGGAAAGAGCATCTCTACCTCCCAATGTAGGGGGTAAAGGTCTGCATTAGGGCTGGCCAGTGGGCCGGGTCGGGCCGGTCTCGACCCCGCCCGGTCCTTGATCCCCACTTTAAAAAATATCAGACACGGGACTCGAACCCGAGACGGGACCTGGGCTCGTCCCGCCGCAAGCCCGATCCAGCTCCGATCCCATCCGCCCCCTCCCCATTGCAAAAAATGACCGTTGCACAAAGACCCTTTAATATTTATTTTTAACCCCTAAGTTTATATATTTACACTTTAACCCAATTTTCCAACTATAAATATCTCATTTTCTCTTCATCTTTCTCACAAATCTTCCTACAATCTCTCTAATCTCTCAACTCAATCTATCTCTCTACAAGTCTACAATTACATTGCTTATTAAATATTTTATTTTATTTGCTCATTTGCATAATTGTATCAAAGTTCAAAAATTGGGACTAAAGTTGGCAACTAGCTTGAGGATCATCCATCGAGCAAAGTTTCAATTTTCAATCTCGATTACACGTCGACGTTTGGTACCTTCGTTCCTTCTTTAAATTATTATTATTACTTTATTTTAATTATCGCACTTAATTTTATTATCTTTAATTATTTATTAGCATAATTAAAATGAAAGGATTAAGAGGTATGTTTAAGGGTAAGAGTAAGGTTGCTTCTTCTAGTAGGAGTAACAAGGGCAGGGTACTTCTTCTAGTCATCTTATTCCTAGACAGGATGATTTGATTGATTACACTCATATAGATGAAACTGAATTTTTTAATGATATACCATTAGACGATGAGATATATTCTGCAACTCAACCAAACTTTAATTTAGAAGATAATCTAGATGACACACCCACTAGTGCACCTCAAACTGAAAGAGCGTCTTCTATTTCCCCTAGCATGAGACGAGGCCCCACACAACGAAAATTAAAATCTGCTGCAAGAGAATTTTTTGATAAGAACCATGAGAATGAAGTAGTTAGATGCAGAATTTGTAAAAATGTTTATAAATTAAAAATGGAAAAAGGTCAGGGTGGGACGGGAGGTTTATTGAGACATATACAAAACTTTCACAAAGCTAGGTGGGATGAATATGAGGCTTCAAAGTCGAGTGTGCCAATGCGCTCTCAGTCGGGACAAGGTTCACATAGTGTCCCAGACCAAGTCTGAGGTTAAATTAACCAGATGTGGGAAATTGTAGGCCCTAAATACGATAAACATAGAGATAGGAAAGCAATAGCAAAATTAGTTACGGTGGAGGGTTTGCCCTTTTCATTTCCTTCCTCTCTTGATTTTAGTCATTACATTAGAGATATGTATAATCCTGCTTTTAACGATTTTTCTAGATCAACTGTTAGGAGAGACGTTTTTAAATTTGCACATGAATATCAACAGTATTTACGTTATTCATTATATCATTTTTCTGGCAAAGTATCTATCACGTCTGATATAGGCCGTAGTACTAACGGTCATGATTATTTAACTGTAACATGTCATTGGATAGATTATAAATGGTCTATGCAAAAACGTATTTTAGCATATATATATATTATTGATAGGCACATTGAAAATTTTATTGCAGAAAATATTCATCAAATTTGCGATTATTATGGTTTAACTGACAAAATAATGACTGTTACGTTAGATAATGCTCCTTCTAATAATTATGCTATTAGACATTTAAAAATCTTTTAACTCCATCTTTTCCTAATCATTTTCATATAAAATGTGTGTGCCATATTTATAACTTAGTTGTAAATGATGATCTATCACTTTTTGAAGACATTCTTAATATAGTACAATTTTCTATAAATTTTATTTTTAGAAGTAATAGAATACAAAGAAAAAAGAATATAAAAAAACTTGTCACGATTGTGGACTACCTTATAGAAAAATTCCCGAAGAAGTAGCGACAATGTGGAATTTTTTATATGAACAACTACTTGTTGCTTATGATTATAGAAGACCTATAACTTCATTTTTAACTCCCATAATCGAAATCCAACTAATATGGTTATGGATAACGATTGAGAAAAAATTCCAGAACTTATTGTATTTTTAGAAAAAAAATTCAAGCAACTAAAGAATTTTCTGTTATATATTATTATCCTACTATTTCAACTATGTTATTTTATATAGCTCTAAGATTTTTATTACTTAGTGAATATATAGAAAAAAACATCTTATAAGGCACCTATTAAAAAAATGTTTTTTTCCTATTCCCACTATTTATATTATTGGTGTTGTATTAAATTTGACTATTAAAATAGACGGTTGTAAAGCACTTATTGAAACTATTTATGATTGTATAGCAGTACTTCCACCTCCAACTCCAAAAATGCAAATGAACACAAACCTAAGGAACCAACTAAAGAAAAAAAAAATTCTAGCATACACGATGAATGCAAAAAAGTATATACGCATTACCAACAAGAAAGTGTTGGCAACCAACCGGCTTCCATACCATATTCTTCTTCAATACAACCTCAAAAAAGACATGATGTTTCTGCGGCTAGTATTGAAAGCCTTAAATATAGAATGTATAGTGGTAACACTACTAATCAAGTTAGCGAGTTTGATGTTTTTGTTTTGCAATGGTGTTGTACCGTACCAAGCAGTTCTCAATGAATAAGGACGTGAAGACTTGCTGAAATACTAGAGGGAGAATGAGAAGGCATTTCCGACACTATCAAAGATGGCCCGAGATGTGTTGAACATTCAAGCGTCATCAACAGCGTAAAGCGCTTTTTCTGTCGGAAGATTTTAAATAGGAGAGCACAGACACTCATTAGCGGGAGACAGCTTGGAGATTGCAGTTTTATTCAGAGATTGGACACGAGCGGAGCGTAGAAGGTCTGATCAGCTGGAGATCAACGAATAAGACAACGAAAACTACAAGCGAAATCTTATCAAGCGGAGGTGGAAGTGGCGTCGAGCAATTTGACCAACAAATTTCAATTCCAACCAAAGAACCACAAGGCGTTGTGAATAAACTAAAAAGGGTGTTTATAAATATGTGGTTTTTAATTGTAATTTTACTATGTTATTTGCAACTTTCAACACCACAAAGTTGCAATTTTGAAATTGTATTACAAGAAAATCATATTTCTATTAAATAATATAAGAGACACAAAAACAGTCTTGGAATGTTTTTATTACACTATCTTGTTCAATTATTGAGGTGTTTATATATGTTATTTTTAAAATTAAGTTAAAAAAAAATCAGAAAACTCGATCCTGACCGATCACGCCCCGCCCGGCCCGATAAGACCGATCCCCTTTTCCAACGGAAACGGGACATCGGCGGATCACGCCAGTCACGCCGGAGGACCGGTCACGCCCTCCCAGTCCCGTCGGGTCCCGTCCCGCCCAGAACCCGGCCCACTGGCCACCCCTAGTATGCATACACTATACCCTCCCCATACCCCTACTACATTGTACCCTCCCCAGATCACACTGTGTAGGATTACAGCAACAACATACCCGGTGGAATCATTTCATTTAAGACATGAAATTGGAATCTTTTTCATTTTATTTCGTCAATTTTGAAATCCCAGAATGTGGGGGTCTGGGAGAGCAGAGTATTCACAGACCTTAACTCAATTTTAGGAGGTAGGGAGGCCGTTTCGAAAGACCTCCGGCTCAAGGGAAAGTATAAAAGAAGGTCAGATAAGAAGGTCAGATAAGGACAAAAAAATCAAAACTGTATGAAAATGAATTGTTGTCAATATTAAACTGAGTGATTTCTACTCAAAAGCATGCAACTCAATGATTAAACATGAAAAACATCATAAACCCATATAAAAATAATAAAAAAGAAATGATTTTGAGATTAAAAAAAGGTTAAAAGAATAAGAAAAACACCTGAAGGAGGAGAGTGGGGAAGAGACAAGAAGCCACAACAAGCTCGAGAAGCAAGAGAATGGAGATGGGGATGAGACGGGTCAATGGACCCGGCCAACCCGTCACCGTATAATACCAGTGCTCTGCTAGGCTTATCTGCCATAATCAATCAAATGTATTTTGCTCACCTTATTGGAATGGAATTGAGAAGGAAGAAAGAATTGGTTGGTTGTAGTGATTAGAGTCTGGGAGAAAGAATCTAACTTTGCTTTTGTTGTTCTTTTGTTTGTTTTAGTTTATTTTAGTACTACTAATATATTTGTGTTTGGGAATCGAAGGTAGCGTAGGTTTTGTGTAAGTGTCGCATACATGTTTGAGCGTGTGAAATACTCCCCCGTGTTCAATATAAGTGTGCACTCGGGGTCTTTTGCTACGCAAGTTATTCTAGAATTATATTCATGAATTATAATCTCTGAATGACTTTTTTCCATTTGATAGATGGAACAATATAATATCGAAACTTGATAGGATAATATGAGCTATCCAAGATTAAATTTGAGATAAAATTTATATTTTGTTTGATTAAATATAATTTATTTCGGGATTAATTTATATTTTCAATCAAACAAGATATAAATTTTATTTCAAACTTAACCCCGAGATATTCCACCTTATCCCGCATACTAAACGACCCCTTAGTCTTGGAAGCACAACATTGAATATAGATGGAATGCTAAACGGTTCGCTAAGGAATAACAATAAATATGGCTTGAGAAATGCAAAGGACAGGCTCCTAGTTAAAGAGATCAGTAGTTTTGAGGGAAACAAAAGCATTAATTATATTAGAACTGTATTTCTCTAGATATATGTTGTTCACACCATCTGCAGAAGAAGTTCAAGTGTTTCTGATGCATTAATTGTTAGTAGGATAAGATTAGTATTTTTGGGGATACAAAAACATTAAATCTAGTTTAAGTCTCTTATTTGCTATGCTTTTCACACTAATCTGCAGAAGTTCATATAAATGATCAAATATCATGTACTATAAATAGGGATACTTTGATCATGTGGTCATCAAGAGTTTGATTTAACAGCTAGTATACCAAAGGCTTTAGAAACCGTAAAAACATATATCACCATCTTTGTACTAACCATGGCATTCCAACAAGTCATCAATGACTTCTTCTAGTGAATATGCACTACAAGGTCTTGGTCCAAAACAAGTCTACGTAGTGCGTGCACCTATTGCTTCATCGTTCGATACCATAATTCGACCACTCCTTGACTGTATGGACAAGCTTAGGCACCTCAACAGCATGCAGGAAGGCTTTCAGCTGCCTACCATCTTCAAGTTTGAGCACCTCAACATCCTGCAGGAAGGAATTCAGCTGCCTACCATCGTGGTGAATGGCGATCAGTCTTCGGGGAAGTCCAGTGTGCTTGAATCACTTACTGGAATCAGTCTTACTAAAGGGAACGGTGTCTGCACTAGAGTGCCTCTCATCTCGAGGCTCCAAAATCATGTTGAGACAGAAGTTTACTTAGAGTACAATGGAAAAACAGTTTCAACAGATGAAGTTCACGCTGCAGAGGCCATTGTTCTTGCAACTAATGAGATTGCTGGGAATGGTAAGGGAATATCCAACATCCCTTTAACACTCAATAGTGAGAAAGAATGGTGCTCCGAACGATTTTCGTGGAGTCACTAGAGTTGCGATTCTGGACAACTTTGAAGATATCTTTGAACAAATTTCAGGTATTATTATGAAATATGTAACACCTGAGGAAAGCATAATTTTGAATGTTATATCAGCCACTGTTGATTTCCCTACTTGTGTGTCCATTCGGATGTCCAGAAAGGTTGACAAAATAGGTGAAAGGACTCTAGCAGTTGTGACTTAGGTAGATATAGCTACTGAATGGTTGCTTGTGAAAGTTACTGCAAATGATGTGAATATTGGACTTGGTTATTTTTGTGTTAGAAGAACTGGGAATGAGTCTTATGAAGAAGCTCGTAGTGTGGAGTCGAGGCTTTTTGAGACTCATCCACTTTTATCCAAGATCGACAAGTCCATGGTAAGTGTTCCTGTTCTAGCAAATAAGTTGGTGCAAATTCAAGCAAACATCATTTCCAAATGCTTGCCGGATATTGTGAGAAAGACGACAAACTTCTTTGTCAATATTCTTTGCTCTCGATGAGTTACCACGGACATTCGGGTTTTGTTCTTTGAAGCTTTGGCTACATTCAATGCGTGCTCGTAAGTTGACTCACGAAGTCTCTGGAGAAAATATTTCTTGGAGTAGAGTTTGATGAAGACATTTGAAGAGTTTGAAATGAAATGTCTTTGCTAAATGGTGCGAGTTGCTCAAAGATTCGGGTTCTTCTTTGAAGCTTTGGCTACATTCATGCGTATTCGTAAGTTGGCTACGAAGTCTCTAGAGAAATTATTTCTTGGAGTTGAGTTTGATGAGGACACCGAAGAGTTTGAAATGAAATGTGCTACTAAATGGTCTGAGTTGCTTGATCTTGAACTCAAACAATACTCTGCTGAGCTACATTCAAAATACCTTGATAAAAAGGAAGACACTTTGTTTGATGAGCTCGTGTTTTTAAAGGCAACTACAAAGGAGTTTGTGGGAAAATTGTGGAACTATATAGAGGAAGTCGTCATCAAAGTTTTGATGCATCATTCCTGTAGTTACCCGGAACTAGAGTATTTCACTAGGAGGGCAGTGCAAAATATGATTGCCAGGAGGAAGGGTGAATCGGTTGATTGGGTCCGAGAAATCATTGGGACGGATAGGCTGACTGACCTCACTAGTAATACAGAGTATGTAGCTACTTTTAGCAGGCTCATGACAAAAGAAAATTTTGAAGTTCTTGAAATATTCTCTGGGAAAGCGAAAATAAACCTCAAAGGATTTGGAACAATTAATGTTTTGATATTGAGGAGGCAAATTTAAAAAGTTGTGCGACAAGCTTTTGAATTGAAGATGACGTTGGTGCATCTTTGGAAAATCGGAGTGGGAGGAGGCCGAATGCTAAGGCTGGATCGGAAGTCGGTGAAGAGCTGTCTCGGTAGTTCCTTTGTGAAAATATCTGCATACTGATTTGAGAAAGGCACGTGTAATATTTTGACCTGACCAAGGGAGACCTTCTCACGCACAAAGTGAATATCCATCTCGATATGCTTGGTCCGCTGATGTTGGACCGGATTGTGAGACATATAGATGGCAGATATGTTGTCACATTAGACTATAGACGCCTTTCACAGTGGACACTTGAGCTCCAAAAGAATATTTCGAAGCCAACAGATCTCAGCAACGACATTAGCAACTCCGAGATACTCTGCTTCAGCACTCGAACGGGATAGCGTAGCCTGCCGCTTGGCGGACCATGAAATAAGATTATCCCCAAGAAATACATAGTAGCCCTAGGTGGAGCGACGTGTGTCTGGGCATCCTGCCCAATCTGCATCCGTGTAGGAGAGTAACTTGGTTGGGGCAGAGGGGTAGAGATGCAGGCCAAAGTCAAGGGTGCCCTTAACGTATCTGATAATACGCTTGAGGGCAACAAAATGTGACTCTCGAGGGGCGTGCATAAACAAACACACCTACTGAACGACATATGCAATATCAGGCCTAGTGAATGTAAGATACTAAATGCTAAACGGTTCGCTAAGGAATAACAATAAATATGGCTTGAGAAATGCAAAGGACAGGGTCCTAGTTAAAGAGATCAGTAGTTTTGAGGGAAACAAAAGCATTAATTATATTAGAATTGTATTTCTCTAGATATATGTTGTTCACACCATCTGCAGAAGAAGTTCAAGTGTTTCTGATGCATTAATTGTTAGTAGGATAAGATTAGTATTTTTGGGGATACAAAAACATTAAATCTAGTTTAAGTCTCTTATTTGCTATGCTTTTCACACTAATCTGCAGAAGTTCATATAAATGATCAAATATCATGTACTATAAATAGGGATACTTTGATCATGTGGTCATCAAGAGTTTGATTTAACAGCTAGTATACCAGCAGGCTTTAGAAACCAGAAAACATATATCACCATACTGTACTAACCATGGCATTCCAACAAGTCATCGATGACTTCTTCTAGTAAATATGCACTACAAGTTCTTGATCCAAAACAAGTCTCTGTGGTACGTGCACCTATTGCTTCATCGTTCGTTACCATAATTCGACCACTCCTTGACTGTATGGACAAGCTTAGGCACCTCAACAGCATGCAGGAAGGCTTTCAGCTGCCTACCATCTTCAAGTTTGAGCACCTCAACATCCTGCAGGAAGGCATTCAGCTGCCTACCATCGTGGTGATTGGCGATCAGTCTTCGGGGAAGTCCAGTGTGCTTGAATCACTTACTGGAATCAGTCTTCCTAGAGGGAACGGTGTCTGCACTAGAGTGCCTCTCATCTCGAGGCTCCAAAATCATGTTGAGACAGAAGTTTACTTAGAGTACAATGGAAAAACAGTTTCAACAGATGAAGTTCACGCTGCAGAGGCCATTGTTCTTGCAACTAATGAGATTGTTGGGAATGGTAAGGGAATATCCAACATCCCTTTAACACTCAATAGTGAGAAAGAATGGTGCTCCGGACGATTTTCCTGGAGTCACTAGAGTTGCAGTTCCTGGACAACCTGAAGATATCTTTGAACAAATTTCAGGTATTATTATGAAATATGTAACACCTGAGGAAAGCATAATTTTGAATGTTATATCAGCCACTGTTGATTTCCCTACTTGTGTGTCCATTCGGATGTCCAGGAAGGTTGACAAAACAGGTGAAAGGACTCTAGCAGTTGTGACTTAGGTAGATATAGCTACTGAATGGTTGCTTGTGAAAGTTACTGCAAATGATGTGAATATTGGACTTGGTTATTTTTGTGTTAGAAGAACTGGGAATGAGTCTTATGTAGAAGCTCGTAGTGTGGAGTCGAGGCTTTTTGAGACTCATCCACTTTTATCCAAGATCGACAAGTCCATGGTAAGTGTTCCTGTTCTGGCAAATAAGTTGGTGCAAATTCAAGCAAACATCATTTCCAAATGCTTGTCGGATATTGTGAGAAAGACGACAAACTTGCTGTCAATGTCGCTGCTCTCAATGAGTTACCACAGCATTCGGGTTTTGTTGCTGAAGCTTTGGCTACATTCATGCGTACTCGTAAGTTGACTACGAAGTCTCTGGAGAAAATATTTCTTGGAGTAGAGTTTGATGAGGACACTGAAGAGTTTGAAATGAAATGTCTTTGCTAAATGGTCCGAAATTTGCCAAAGATTCGGGTTACATTCTGAAGCTTTGGCTACATTCATGCGTATTCGTAAGTTGGCTACGAAGTCTCTGGAGAAATTATTTCTTGGAGTAGAGTTTGATGAGGACACCGAAGAGTTTGAAATGAAATGTGCTACTAAATGGTCTGAGTTGCTTGATCTTGAACTCAAACAATACTCTGCTGAGCTACATTCAAAATACCTTGATAAAAAGGAAGACACTTTGTTTGATGAGCTCGTGTTTTTAAAGGAAACTACAGAGGAGTTTGTGGGAAAATTGTGGAACTATATAGAGGAAGTCGTCATCAAAGTTTTGATGCATCATTCCTGTAGTTACCCGGAACTAGAGTATTTCACTAGGAGGGCAGTGCAAAATATGATTGCCAGGAGGAAGGATGAATCGGTTGATTGGGTCTGAGAAATCATTGGGACGGATAGGCTGACTGACCTCACTAGTAATACAAAGTATGTAGCTACTTTTAGCAGGCTCATGACAAAAGAAAATTTTGAAGTTCTTGAAATATTCTACGGGGAAACTGAAAATAAACCTCAAAGGATTTGGAACAATTAATGTTTTGATATTGAGGAGGCAGCCTAAAAAAGTTGTGCAGCAAGCTTTTGAATTGAAGATGACGCTGGCTGCATACTGGAAAATCGGAGTGGGAGGAAGTAGAATGCTAAAAATTTGGATCGAAAGTCGGTGAAGAGTTGTCTCGGTAGTTCCTTTGTGAAAATATCTGCATACTGATTTGAGAAAGGCACGTGTAATATTTTGACCTGACCAAGGGAGACCTTCTCACGCACAAAGTGAATATCCATCTCGATATGCTTGGTCCGCTGATGTTGGACCGGATTGTGAGACATATAGATGGCAGATATGTTGTCACATTAGACTATAGACGCCTTTGGCAGTGGACACTTGAGCTCCAAAAGAATATTTCGGAGCCAACAGATCTCAGCACCGACATTAGCAACTCCGCGATACTGCCCAAGACTTTCGAGCGGGATAGCGTAGCTCCGGCTTGGCGGACCATGAAATAAGATTATCCCCAAGAAATACATAGTAGCCCTAGGTGGAGCGGCGTGTGTCTGGGCATCCCGCCCAACTGCATCCGTAGGAGAGTAACTTGGTTGGGGCGAGGGGTAGAGATGCGAGCCAAAGTCAAGGGTGCCCTTAATGTATCTGATAATACGCTTGAGGGCAGCAAAATGGGACTCTCGAGGGGCATGCATAAACAGACACACCTACTGAACGACATATGCAATATCAGGCCTAGTGAATGTAAGATACTGAATGCTAAACGGTTCGCTAAGGAATAATAATAAATATGGCTTGAGAAATGCAAAGGACAGGGTCCTAGTTAAAGAGATCAGTAGTTTTGAGGGAAACAAAAGCATTAATTATATTAGAACTGTATTTCTCTAGATATATGTTGTTCACACCATCTGCAGAAGAAGTTCAAGTGTTTCTGATGCATTAATTGTTAGTAGGATAAGATTAGTATTTTTGGGGATACAAAAACATTAAATCTAGTTTAAGTCTCTTATTTGCTATGCTTTTCACACTAATCTGCAGAAGTTCATATAAATGATCAAATATCATGTACTATAAATAGGGATACTTTGATCATGTGGTCATCAAGAGTTTGATTTAACAGCTAGTATACCAACAGGCTTTAGAAACCAGAAAACATATATCACCATACTGTACTAACCATGGCATTCCAACAAGTCATCGATGACTTCTTCCAGTGAATATGCACTACAAGTTCTTGATCCAAAACAAGTCTCTGTGGTACGTGCACCTATTGGTTCATCGTTCGATACCATAATTCGACCACTCCTTGACTGTATGGACAAGCTTAGGCACCTCAACAGCATGCAGGAAGGCTTTCAGCTGCCTACCATCTTCAAGTTTGAGCACCTCAACATCCTGCAGGAAGGCATTCAGTTGCCTACCATCGTGGTGATTGGCGATCAGTCTTCGGGGAAGTCCAGTGTGCTTGAATCACTTACTGGAATCAGTCTTACTAAAGGGAACGGTGTCTGCACTAGAGTGCCTCTCATCTCGAGGCTCCAAAATCATGTTGAGACAGAAGTTTACTTAGAGTACAATGGAAAAACAGTTTCAACAGATGAAGTTCACGCTGCAGAGGCCATTGTTCTTGCAACTAATGAGATTGCTGGGAATGGTAAGGGAATATCCAACATCCCTTTAACACTCAATAGTGAGAAAGAATGGTGCTCCGAATGATTTTCGTGGAGTCACTAGAGTTGCAGTTCCTGGACAACCTGAAGATATCTTTGAACAAATTTCAGGTATTATTATGAAATATGAAACACCTGAGGAAAGCATAATTTTGAATGTTATATCAGCCACTGTTGATTTCCCTACTTGTGTGTCCATTCGGATGTCCAGAAAGGTTGACAAAACAGGTGAAAGGACTCTAGCAGTTGTGACTTAGGTAGATATAGCTACTGAATGGTTGCTTGTGAAAGTTACTGCAAATGATGCGAATATTGGACTTGGTTATTTTTGTGATAGAAGAACTGGGAATGAGTCTTATGAAGAAGCTCGTAGTGTGGAGTCGAGGCTTTTTGAGACTCGTCCACTTTTATCCAAGATCGACAAGTCCATGGTAAGTGTTCCTGTTCTGGCAAATAAGTTGGTGCAAATTCAAGCAAACATCATTTCCAAATGCTTGCCGGATATTGTGAGAAAGACGACAAACTTGCTGTCAATGTTGCTGCTCTCAATGAGTTACCACAGCATTCGGGTTTTGTTGCTGAAGCTTTGGCTACATTCATGCGTACTCGTAAGTTGACTACGAAGTCTCTGGAGAAAATATTTCTTGGAGTAGAGTTTGATGAAGACACTGAAGAGTTTGAAATGAAATGTGCTGCTAAATGGTCTGAGTTGCTCAGCATTCGGGTTCTGTTACTGAAGCTTTGGCTACATTCATGCGTATTCGTAAGTTGGCTACGAAGTCTCTGGAGAAATTATTTCTTGGAGTAGAGTTTGATGAGGACACCGAAGAGTTTGAAATGAAATGTGCTACTAAATGGTCTGAGTTGCTTGATCTTGAACTCAAACAATACTCTGCTGAGCTACATTCAAAATACCTTGATAAAAAGGAAGACACTTTGTTTGATGAGCTCGTGTTTTTAAAGGCAACTACAAAGAAGTTTGTGGGAAAATTGTGGAACTATATAGAGGAAGTCGTCATCAAAGTTTTGATGCATCATTCCTGTAGTTACCCGGAACTAGAGTATTTCACTAGGAGGGCAGTGCAAAATATGATTGCCAGGAGGAATGATGAATCGGTTGATTGGGTCCGAGAAATCATTGGGACGGATAGGCTGACTGACCTCACTAGTAATACAAAGTATGTAGCTACTTTTAGCAGGCTCATGACAAAAGAAAATTTTGAAGTTCTTGAAATATTCTACGGGGAAACTGAAAATAAACCTCAAAGGATTTGGAACAATTAATGTTTTGATATTGAGAAGGCAGCCTAAAAAAGTTGTGCAGCAAGCTTTTGAATTGAATATGACGCTGGCTGCATACTGGAAAATCGGAGTGGGAGGAGGCCGAATGCTAAGGCTGGATCGAAAGTCGGTGAAGAGCCGTCTCGGTAGTTCCTTTGTGAAAATATCTGCATACTGATTTGAGAAAGGCACGTGTAATATTTTGACCTGACCAAGGGAGACCTTCTCACGCACAAAGTGAATATCCATATCGATATGCTTGGTCCGCTGATGTTGGACCGGATTGTGAGACATATAGATGGCAGATATGTTGTCACATTAGACTATAGACGCCTTTCGCAGTGGACACTTGAGCTCCAAAAGAATATTTCGGAGCCAACAGATCTCAGCAACGACATTAGCAACTCCGCGATACTCGCCTCAAAGACTTTCGAGCGGGATAGCGTAGCCTGCCGCTTGGCGGACCATGAAATAAGATTATCCCCAAGAAATACGTAGTAGCCCTAGGTCGAGCGACGTGTGTCTGGGCATCCTGCCCAATCTGCATCCGTGTAGGAGAGTAACTTGGTTGGGGCAGAGGGGTAGAGATGCAGGCCAAAGTCAAGGGTGCCCTTAATGTATCTGATAATACGCTTGAGGGCAGCAAAATGGGACTCTCGAGGGGCGTGCATAAACAGACACACCTACTGAACGACATATGCAATATCAGGCCTAGTGAATGTAAGATACTGAATGCTAAATGGTTCGCTAAGGAATAACAATAAATATGGCTTGAGAAATGCAAATGATGTGGTCCTAGTTAAAGAGATCAGTAGTTTTGAGGGAAACAAAAGCATTAATTATATTAGAATTGTATTTCTCTAGATATATGCTGTTCACACCATCTGCAGAAGAAGTTCAAGTGTTTCTGATGCATTAATTGTTAGTAGGATAAGATTAGTATTTTTGGGGATACAAAAACATTAAATCTAGTTTAAGGCTCTTATTTGCTATGCTTTTCACACTAATCTGCAGAAGTTCATATAAATGATCAAATATCATGTACTATAAATAGGGATACTTTGATCATGTGGTCATCAAGAGTTTGATTTAACAGCTAGTATACCAACAGGCTTTAGAAACCAGAAAACATATATCACCATACTGTACTAACCATGGCATTCCAACAAGTCATCGATGACTTCTTCTAGTGAATATGCTCTACAAGTTCTTGATCCAAAACAAGTCTCTGTGGTACGTGCACCTATTGCTTCATCGTTCGATACCATAATTCGACCACTCCTTGACTGTATGGACAAGCTTAGGCACCTCAACAGCATGCAGGAAGGCTTTCAACTGCCTACCATCTTCGAGTTTGAGCACCTCAACATCCTGCAGGAAGGAATTCAGCTGCCTACCATCGTGGTGAATGGCGATCAGTCTTCGGGGAAGTCCAGTGTGCTTGAATCACTTACTGGAATCAGTCTTCCTATAGGGAACGGTGTCTGCACTAGAGTGCCTCTCATCTCGAGGCTCCAAAATCATGTTGAGACAGAAGTTTACTTAGAGTACAATGGAAAAACAGTTTCAACAGATGAAGTTCACGCTGCAGAGGCCATTGTTCTTGCAACTAATGAGATTGCTGGGAATGGTAAGGGAATATCCAACATCCCTTTAACACTCAATAGTGAGAAAGAATGGTGCTCCGGACGATTTTCCTAGAGTCACTAGAGTTGCAGTTCCTGGACAACCTGAAGATATCTTTGAACAAATTTCAGGTATTATTATGAAATATGAAACACCTGAGGAAAGCATAATTTTGAATGTTATATCAGCCACTGTTGATTTCCCTACTTGTGTGTCCATTCGGATGTCCAGAAAGGTTGACAAAACAGGTGAAAGGACTCTAGCAGTTGTGACTTAGGTAGATATAGCTACTGAATGGTTGCTTGTGAAAGTTACTGCAAATGATGCGAATATTGGACTTGGTTATTTTTGTGATAGAAGAACTGGGAATGAGTCTTATGAAGAAGCTCGTAGTGTGGAGTCGAGGCTTTTTGAGACTCGTCCACTTTTATCCAAGATCGACAAGTCCATGGTAAGTGTTCCTGTTCTGGCAAATAAGTTGGTGCAAATTCAAGCAAACATCATTTCCAAATGCTTGCCGGATATTGTGAGAAAGACGACAAACTTGCTGTCAATGTTGCTGCTCTCAATGAGTTACCACAGCATTCGGGTATTGTTTCTGAAGCTTTGGCTACATTCATGCGTACTCGTAAGTTGACTACGAAGTCTCTGGAGAAAATATTTCTTGGAGTAGAGTTTGATGAGGACACTGAAGAGTTTGAAATGAAATGTGCTGCTAAATGGTATGAGTTGCTCAGCATTCGGGTTCTGTTACTGAAGTTTTGGCTACATTCATGCGTATTCGTAAGTTGGCTACGAAGTCTCTGGAGAAATTATTTCTTGGAGTAGAGTTTGATGAGGACACCGAAGAGTTTGAAATGAAATGTGCTACTAAATGGTCTGAGTTGCTTGATCTTGAACTCAAACAATACTCTGCTGAGCTACATTCAAAATACCTTGATAAAAAGGAAGACACTTTGTTTGATGAGCTCGTGTTTTTAAAGGCAACTACAGAGGAGTTTGTGGGAAAATTGTGGAACTATATAGAGGAAGTCGTCATCAAAGTTTTGATGCATCATTCCTGTAGTTACCCGGAACTAGAGTATTTCACTAGGAGGGCAGTGCAAAATATGATTGCCAGGAGGAATGATGAATCGGTTGATTGGGTCCGAGAAATCATTGGGACGGATAGGCTGACTGACCTCACTAGTAATACAAAGTATGTAGCTACTTTTAGCAGGCTCATGACAAAAGAAAATTTTGAAGTTCTTGAAATATTCTACGGGGAAACTGAAAATAAACCTCAAAGGATTTGGAACAATTAATGTTTTGATATTGAGAAGGCAGCCTAAAAAAGTTGTGCAGCAAGCTTTTGAATTGAATATGACGCTGGCTGCATACTGGAAAATCGGAGTGGGAGGAGGCCGAATGCTAAGGCTGGATCGAAAGTCGGTGAAGAGCCGTCTCGGTAGTTCCTTTGTGAAAATATCTGCATACTGATTTGAGAAAGGCACGTGTAATATTTTGACCTGACCAAGGGAGACCTTCTCACGCACAAAGTGAATATCCATATCGATATGCTTGGTCCGCTGATGTTGGACCGGATTGTGAGACATATAGATGGCAGATATGTTGTCACATTAGACTATAGACGCCTTTCGCAGTGGACACTTGAGCTCCAAAAGAATATTTCGGAGCCAACAGATCTCAGCAACGACATTAGCAACTCCGCGATACTCTGCTTCAGCACTCGAACGGGATAGCGTAGCCTGCCGCTTGGCGGACCATGAAATAAGATTATCCCCAAGAAATACGTAGTAGCCCTAGGTCGAGCGACGTGTGTCTGGGCATCCTGCCCAATCTGCATCCGTGTAGGAGAGTAACTTGGTTGGGGCAGAGGGGTAGAGATGCAGGCCAAAGTCAAGGGTGCCCTTAATGTATCTGATAATATGCTTGAGGGCAGCAAAATGGGACTCTCGAGGGGCGTGCATAAACAGACACACCTACTGAATCGTTGCTAACTTCAGCCGTACCTCACACACTCATTTTCAACACTTAGAATAATAAATACCAATTGCAACAGGGGTGATTTTTTTCGAGTACACCACTGTCCGGCAGTCAATAATCGTTGCTAACTTCAGTCGTTCCTCTCACACTCATTTTCAACACTTAGAATAATTTAGGGACAGAAAGAAACACACATATTTACAGGCAAACGCCCAGCCTTTATTATTCTCAATAATGTAAGGAATCTCGTTTACAAAGAGGCCTACAATATAGAGTGGGATCAGACACTGGCGCGCCGTCATTGGCACTGAGCTTGGATTTCGAGTCAACCGGAGTTGGCATAATTTTACAATTTGCCATCTTTGCCTTGTACACTATCTCTTCTGCATACTTACGATGACACAAGAACATTGTAGCTGTAGATCTGGTCACTGATATACCCAAGAAATAGTTGAGCTTGCCCAAGTCGGTCATAGCAAATTCTGTATTGAGCAGAGCAATGATTTCATTCTTCAAACCGTCAGAGGAGCCAGTAAGAACAATGTCATCCACATATAATAGCAAGTAAGCCGTGCTGCTACATTGGTGAAAAGTGAAGAGAGAGTTATCACACTGCTATATATAAAACCAATCTGCAGAAGATACCGCAAAGCGATCATACCAAGCACGGGTGCCTGTTTCAATCTATCCAATGACTTCTTGAGACGACATACAAACTGCGGAACTGCCGGATGAACAAACCCAGGAGGATGATGCATGTACACAGTTTCTTTCAAGTCCCCATGAAGAAATGCATTCTTGACATCAAGCTGATGAATCGGCCAATGCATGCCCATAACAAAACCGAGAAGAATTGAATAGTGACCGGTTTAACAACCGGACTGAATGTCTCACCACAATCAATACCCTCATGTTGATTCGTGCCATTGTCAACTTGTCTTGTCATATACCACTCCAACTCACCACTATATCTAAACTTGTGACGAAATAGCCACATACACCGGATAACATTCACACCGTCTGGTCTAGGTACCAAATCCTAAGTGTTCTGCTTGGTTAAAGCGTTAAACTCTTCGCACATGGCCGCATTCCAATTGGGGTCCAGTTTTGCTATATTTGGATTTTTTGGAATGAGTGATAGTGTTTGTGTGGAGAGATTGAAGTGAACCTTGGGTTTGAAGATCTCGTTTTGTGCACGAGTCTCCATGCGATGAGAGGGTAGCAGTGGGAGGTCGGGACTGGGGGTTGCAGGTCTACTGGTTCTGGACTGCTAGGCAGCAATGCTGCGGGACTGGTAGGCTGTGGGCTTTTGGTGTCTGGACTGGGAGGTGCAGGAGACACTGCTGAGGGTGCAGGAGATACTGTCGGGGGTGCAGTAGACCGAGAGCAGGGAATTGGAGGCAGCAGTGGTAGTGACGGGGCAGTGTCCACTGCCGGAACAGATGGCAGCGGTATTGTCCTTTGTCGGAGACACATCGATTGGAGTAGAGGAGACATATGAGACATATCGAGAAATGTGTAATCTGTGGTTTGGAATTTTTGAAGGTTTGAAAATGGATAGTTTGCCTCGTCGAATGTGACGTGACGTGAGATGATGATCTTACGAGTGGTTATGTCATAGCACAAGTATCCCCTATGGTTGGGTGAGAAACCGACGAATACGCATGGTGTGGTGCGTGGGACTAGTTTGTGAGATGCAGTGGAGGCCAGATTGGGGTAGCATAAGCATCCGAAAATACGTAGGTGATCATATGATAGTAGTCTTCGGTATAAAATTTTGGTAGGGGTCTTGTTTGGAGAGTGCTAGTTGGTAAAATATTTAGAAGGGATTCTACCATTTTGACAACATAGACCCAAAAAGGCGGTGGTAGACAGACATGAAACAGAAGGATGCGAACCATGTTATTGATGGTACATATAATTCGTTCAGCTTTTCCATTTTGGGAGGAAGTATAGGGACATGAAAAACGGAAAATCATGCCTTGTTTAGAACAGAAATTGTGGAAGGTCGAATTATTAAATTCACGTCCATTATCACATTGGAATGATTTGATAGATTTTTCAAATTATGTTTTAATGAATTTTTTAAACTCAAGGAATTTGGCAAAAACTTCAGTTTTGAATTTCAGTTGGTAAATCCATACAAAATGTGGAAAATCATCTAAGAATACTAGATAGAATTTGTGACTCAAAGAGCTAACAATCGGAGATGTCCACAAATCAGCATGAACAATATCAAATGGAGAAAAAGTAACATTGTTTGATGACATAAATGGAATATAAGTATGTTTGCCAAGCGGGCAAGAAAAACAGTGGTGGGCAATTTTCTCATTATTACATTGAATACGCTTATTTGTTCTAAGAATATTAAAAACAAGGTCGGCGGGGTGTCCGAGTCTGTTGTGCCAAGTTGAGGGATAGATAGCCGCAAGGGATAGAGGTGCTTGCGTTCTGACAACGGAAGATTGAGTGAAGGGGTAGAGGTCTCCCACACTATTGTAGCGAGTAAGAATTTTCCCCGTATTGAGTTCCTTCACAGAAAAACCAAAAGGGTCAAATTCGACAGACACAAAATTATTGCGAGTGAATTTTCTAACAGAGATTAAGTTTTTAATGATGTTAGGGGTGTATAGGACGTGGTTTAGGGAGAAATATGGGTGGGGATGTTTGGTGTATGTGTTACCGTAACCTTCAATTGAAATGTGATGACCATTGCCGACAGTAATAAATTGAGGACACTTTAACCGAAGTAGTTGAGATAAGTTACCTGACGACCGGGTGAGGTGAGAGGTGGCTCCGGTGTCCATATACCAATTTTCGTCGGGCTGTTGAAGGTTCACGGTGCTGTAAGCCTGGCCCATGTCGGTGGGAGCCAGGCTGCTGCTGCTGCTGGACCGAGACCAGGTGGGCCTGCTGCTGCTGGTGGGCCTGCCTGGTGGCTAGAGCAGGGCCCAACAGGTCATTCGACAGTCAAATACACACAATTACTACTCAGAGAACAATTTCTACTATTTGGAAGATATTCCCCCCTATCATTTTTACTTGTCCACGGTACTAAAAACAGATTTTCAATTTTACTTGTCAAATTTACCATATCAAGATAAAATATTTTTTTCTTATTTTACCCATAGCATTAATTACAAATTTCAAATTATTTTTCAAGTTTATTAAATTATGCACCAATTAATATGAACATCATGGTAAATTATACACTTCATTTATTAATTCTTAAGAGGTGTACAAATATAACATCCATGAATTTTGGACAAAATAGAGAGGAGTCAGACCAATCGCTTTTGATAGAAAAAGCTTTACCTTAAAGTGTCCTAGTGCTATGCTTTTACACCATGCTGCAAAAGAAGTTCAAGTGTATCACAGTCTTGAAAAAGCAACACGCATGCTTAGTCATTAAGATCAGTATTTTGGGAAGAACATAAACATTAATTCTACTTAAGTGTGTTTAAGTCCCTCATCCAATGTTTCAACTGATGAATTATAAATAGGGATATTATGAATCATGTGGTCATCAAGACTGGATTTATCAACCAGTATCCTAGTAGACTCTACTAACTACACCTTGCTGCAAAACCACAAAACATAGTTCACCATGATGTTCCAGCAAATTGTGAACGGCTCTTCTTCTAGTGAATATCAACAAGTTGTTGATCCAAAACATGTTGCAGTAATAGAACCAAAAGCTTCTGGTGTTCATGCACCCATTGTTTCATCCTTGAATGATAGAATTCGACCACTCCTCGACTGTGTGGACAAGCTTAGGCACCTCAACATCATGCAAGTAGGTATCCAGCTGCCTACCATTGTGGTGGTCGGAGATCAGTCTTTTGGGAAGTCCAGTGTGCTTGAATCACTTGCCGGAATTAGCCTTCCTAGAGGGGATGGCATTTGCACTAGAGTGCCGCTTGTCGTGAGTCTCCAAAACCACAGTGAGACAGAGGTTTCCTTATTGTACAATGAAAACAGTTAAAACAGATGAAGTTCATGTCGCGGAGGCTATTGTTCATGCAACTAATGAGATTGCTGGGAATGGTAAGGGAATATCCAACATCCCTTTAACACTCATAGTGAAAAAGAATGGTGTTCCTGACTTGACTATGGTGGATTTGCCTGGAATCACTAGAGTTGCAGTTCCTGGACAACCTGGAAGATATCTTTGAACAAATTTCAGGTATTATTATGAAATATATAACACCTGAGGAAAGCATAATTTTGAATGTTATATCAGCCACTGTTGATTTCCCTACTTGTGAGTCCATTCGGATGTCCAGGAAGGTTGACAAAACAGGTGAAAGGACTCTAGCAGTTGTAACAAAGGTAGATAAAGCTCCTGAAGGGCTGCTTAAGAAGGTTACTGCAAATGATGTGAATATTGGACTTGGTTATGTTTGTGTTAGGAATAGAACTGGGAATGAGTCTTATGAAGAAGCTCGTAGTGTGGAGTCGAGGCTTTTTGAGACTCATCCACTTTTATCCAAGATCGACAAGTCCATGGTAAGTGTTCCTGTTCTGGCAAATAAGTTGGTGCAAATTCAAGCAAACATCATTTTCAAATGTTTGCCGGATATTGTGAGAAAGATCAACGACAAACTTTCTGTCAATGTTGCTGCTTTCAATGAGTTGCCACAGCATATGAGTTCTGTTGCTGAAGCTTTGGTTACATTCATGCATATTATGAGTTCGGCTAAGGAGTCTTTAAAGAAAATTTTTCTCAGAGGGGAGCTTGATGAGTACCCTGTAGATCATGAAATGCACTGCACTGCTAGATTGGCTGAGATGCTCAACCAATACTCTGCTGAGCTACATTCCAAGTACCTTGACAAAAAGGAAAACTTCTTGATGGATGAGATCATGTTTTTGAAGGAAGCAAAAGGGGTTGGATTGCCAAATTTCCTCCCTCGTGCTGTTTTCCTTACTGTTTTACAGCAAAAGATCAGTGGGATTTCTGCAACTCCTGAGGAGTTTATGGAGAAATTGTGGGTCTATACAGAGAGAGTTGTCATCAAAGTTTTGGTGCATCACTCTTGTAACTATCCACAGCTTCAGTATGTCATTGGGAGGGCAGTGCAAAATCCATTGATTGGGTCCATGGAATCATTGGGATGGAAAGGCTGACTGACTACACTTGTAATCCCGATTATGTAGCTACTTGTGATAGGCTCATGGCTAAACAACCAAGATTTATGGAGATTATGAATGAATACAGTAGGACCTCGATTTTCTCCCTTGAAGGAGTTGGAGATATTGATGTTGGGCATTTGAGGAAGCATATAGATGTTGTGCAGCAAGCTTTTGAATTGAAGATGAGGATGACTGCATACTGGAAAATCGTGTTGATGAGATTGGTTGATTATATGGCCCTCTATATTATGTTCAGTCTTCAAAAGATGGTTAACCTTGAAATCGAGGAGGATATTGTCAAGGATCTGATGGCATCCCATGGTGGAGTCATTGAGAGAATGATGGAGGAATCGCCTGTGGTTGCAGAGAAACGCCTTAGGCTCAGTATGAGTGTGAAGTTGCTCAAGGAGTCGAAAGAGGTGGTTGCGAAAATCATGGACAGGATTGCTCTTCATGTTGATGATGAAAAAGCTTAAACAAGTGTTTGATGCTTTCGGACAGCATGTCTTATGTCCTTGAGTCCCTGGTTATCTTTTTTCATCTCGTTTATCTGTCGATCTAGTACTCTTTATTTAAATTGCAGTAATGTCCTCTTCTAGCATTGGTACCATGTTGTAGTTTTGCTGATGATTCGTATGAAGGGTCATGTCTTCCTATTAATATATATTATTCTGCATTGCTTTACCTTTTTATGATGCTCTTAGATGTTTATTTCTGCTTCTAGTTTCATTACTTCATAAAGGTGATTTCTTCTCTCAGATATGGATAAAGACTCATTTAAGTTTTGCACGAGATTGCTTCTTGGGCTCTTTTACTGTAAGTAATTACTGGACAAATCATTTTCTTATGGCAACTCCAAAAAAAGAAACACCATCTGTGTTGGAACTTGATGGAGTATGTATGGTCCCATAAGTTATTCGTTAACTGCTGGAATTTTGGCCTCTCCTGAGTATTCTGGTAGAGTTTAATATAAGAATATACCAACACGTGTAAGTATGTAATGGTAGTGTTCGCGCCAATTTGTGTGCACCTTGACTATTCACCACGTAAGCAGGGCCTAGAGAAAAAACATATAGGGACTTGTATTCAATACTCCTATGCTACTCCAATCAAAATAGTCTAGAACATGTTATGAACACTCGGTACTCTGATCTACCACGAAAGGACTTGTTTCTTCTTTTCCTCTCTTAAGTAAATTGCTCTTATCTTTGTATGAAACATAGATGCTTCTCGGTTAACTGAAAGTTATTACCTGAAAGTTTTCCATCTTAGGGAACTTGCTGAGTGCAAATGATTAAATCGTAAAGCACCTTGAAAACACTTTCTTCCCTCCCATGCAAGGGTGTTCTTGCCACACCCTTTACTCTGTGTCCTTAGTCTTGTCTCGAAAGAAATAATCTCCTTGATTATTTTCATTAATTGAAAGGCTATAGATACAAGTTACATATTTCCATAATAGGAAAATCATTTCCTAATCTATTCCTAAAACCTTATTCTACCATAATTCTAACTATACAATTATGGTAAGTGTATAACATCAATTATGGTAATAAATATATTACAATATACACACAATATACTTTCCTTAATATACAATATTTATCCACTGATTTACTGTCCTCAATCCCGTGATGGGTCAGCTGCTCGTCCTCATCCGAGAGGCCCAACACCACTGGCCAGTATGCTTTGACTTGATGGATCGCATGTACCTCTGAGAGGCCCAACAACACCGCTGCTTTTCGATCGCTTAGTCCACTAATATACATGTGATATACATCGCTGTATATTCAGTGTATATCACATGTATATTGCTATGTTTAACACACTTCGCAGTCATAGCGGGCGTTTTCGAACGCCGAGACTGCCCCTAAAATCTTCAAGGAGAACCTGGTAGACCCTTTGTAAAGATGTCTGCAATTTGATAACGAGGCGGGACATGGCATACGCGAACTTGACCCTTTGCAACCTTTTTCACGGACAAAGTGAATGTCCATTTCGATATGCTTGGCGCTGGTATTGAACCGGGTTACCCGACAAGTAGATGGCATTAATGTTATCGCAATACACCAAGGTGGCCTTACGAATGGGACAATGAAGCTCCAAAAGCAAATTCCTTAGCCAACATGACTCGGAGACCACATTCGCTACCCTCGATATTCTCGTGATCCGCTCGATCGTGATAGCGCTGTTTGACGCTTTGCCGACCATGAGACCAAGTTGTTGCCAAGGAACATACAAGAGCTAAGTCGACTGCCTGGTGTCGGGACAACCACCCCAATCAAGATCCGTGTAGGACACAAGTGTGGATGTAGATGACGGATACAAGTGCAACTCATAGTCTAGTGTCCCCGAATATACCGAATGATGCGTTTGATTGCATTCATGTGCTCAACTCGGGATCATTCATGAATAAACACACCTGCCGAACCGCATATGTAATATCCGGCCTGGTAAAGGTAAGATAATCGGCGGCCCTCGTAAGACCGCTGGAGAAGGGTCGGGTCCCTCAGATGGTGCACTGCGGCGGCACTTAGCTTTGGGTTTGCATCAATCTGGCGTGGAAGTGGACTTACAGGATGACATCCCAGCTCTCTCGATGATCTCAAGAAGATACTTCCGCTGGAGACGTAAACAACCCACCTGAACGACGCTGACAGCAATCCCCAAAAATAACTCAAAGGCCCTAAGTCTTTCATAGCAAACTCGTAATCGAGCATGGTCATGATAGACTGACGCAAAGCACTGAGGAGGCAGCCAAGATGATATCATCCATATACAACGTAATATAGGCCAATGACGAACCACGACGGTAGATGAACAAGGAATTATCTCGACCTGCGTGAGTGAACCCAATAGTTGAAACAAAGTCAAGAAATCGTATACCAGGCCCGTGAGACTGCTAAGCCCATATAATGATTTCTTCAATAAATGACATGATTAGGGCGGTTGTGATCCCTTGATTATTTTCATTAATTGAAAGGCTATAGATACAAGTTACATATTTCCATAATAGGAAAATCCTTTTCCTAATCTATTCCTAAACCTTATTCTACCATAATTCTAACTATACAATTATGGTATGTGTATAACACTAATTATGGTAATAAATATATTACAATATACACACAATATACTTTCCTTAATATACAATATTTATCCACTGATGCATCGTCCTCAATCCTGATGGGTCGTTGTTCCGCCCTCACCGAGAGGCCCAACACCACCGGCTGTATGTCGACTTGATGGGTGACAAAGGCCTCTCGCTAAGAGGCCCAACAAAGATCAGTTGTTTGTCGATCGCTTAGTCCACTAATATACATGTGATATACACTGTTGTATATTCAGTGTATATCACATGTTTATTGCTATGTTTAACATTGGCATTTGTCAATAACAAGAACCGAGGTCTTATGAGGTACCCACTACTCTGAGTACCCTCCCAAAAGGAAAAAGATGTGTCTCACAAAGTTCGGTTCTTCTTAGTTGGGTTAGGGTGGTTCGACCGTAAATGCTATGCTTACACACAAGACTACCCTCGATCTCCTAACCTAATGTAATGAACGAGAATATGCAAAATTCAGTCTTAGCTAAGCATTCAATTCCTGGGTAAGAGAGGAAATCTTTCTTTCTACTAACTGTGGTTACTAAGCCTTTGTTTGAATCAAGGAACCAAAAGTTTGATTCTACATCCTCTCAAGAAGCTTTGAGGTAGATCTATACATGGATTCCACTATGATAAGTCTAGAAGATCATTTGATCCCCTGGGGTTTTGATTTAATGCAAAGGACTAACTCGTGATTGTAAGTTAGATGCACATCACGAGTTTGAACTGTGGTCACTTGGTCAAGCTTGGTATTTAAATAGAGCAGGATAGAGGGTGAACTCATACCGAGTTTTGAACTTGTGTGCACAACTTTTTCGCTTAAGCTGTGTTTTAGTGTTGGTACCAAGGAACTAAGATGTGCGACCCATGGTCTTGGATCCATTAAATAATAAGTATTCCTTGTCATCTGTCTCAAAGTGGCACTAGATAAGTGTAGTTGGCTAGAGAATATGTTAATGATTAAATAAATGTTATATATGAATATGTTTCGAGTAGGACTAAGAAATTAGAAGTGGTAGGTAGATTGTGAGGTATGGGTTAGGCGCAGTCATGGGTTCGAAATGTATTGCAAACAAAACTTGATATTTAAGTGGAGAAGGGTAGAGAGGTGGGCCCATTATTCATCGAGTTTCAGATTGTTTTTCATTGACCTTCAGAGATTTCTCGCCTTTTTGGTTATAAAAAAAGGACTAAGAAAGTGAAGTGTATGAAAACTACTCACGGAATCTGAAGTAGAACATTTCTGCTTGTTTAGTAGTTCATATTGATTTTTTGAACTTGATTGACACAATATTTATTTCCTAGATATTGTTCAATTGCAAGATATTAAATTCTCTCAATTCACATACATGTTGCTTTGCTTAATGTTGTTCTTTCTTGCTTTACATACTTACTTCCTCAACTCCCAATTATTAGTCACTTTTAGCAAATTAGATTTGTTTCAAAACATTTGACGTCAATTAAACGAGACATTATCTCAGGAAAAGATTAAAACCTTACACTTCCAATATATAAAGGCAAATCCATCCTCTTATATGATTTTCATCTTTGACAACACTGTTGTAAATTGTAAATTTCTTGCAATCGTGTATAACAAAGTGAAATTACTTTTAGCTTGGATTCTCGCTTCTGCCTCTTTAATTGAGTAGTTAAATCCAGATAAATCCTAATATGTTGTCGCTAAGAGAAAAATAAACTATTCTAAGTTTTTAACTATTGTTCTTCACGCCTTTATCGCTTCTGAAAGATGAAATAATTTCCTTAGGAATTCCTTTCATTATTCACAATATATATAGTTGTACAAATGTCGATTCCTAATATGGTACGAATCCTAACTTACCTTTACAAAGGTTGATTCCTAATATAATTAGAATCCTAAGTTACCTTAAATATACATCTATCATAATTACAAAATATACAAGGAATATTCGGAGAATATTCGCTAATACTCCCCTCAGACTGAGCGGAGGAGGCCGAATGCTAAGGCCGGATCTAAGTCGGTGAAAAGTCTGTCGCGTAGTCCCTTGGTGAAGATGTCTCAGATACCGATAAGAGGAAGGCACGGTAATATTTTGACCTGACCACGGCAACCTTCTTCTCGCACAAAGTGGGATATCCATCTCAATATGTTTAGTCCATCGATCTTGGATCGGATTATGAGACATATAGATGGCGATATGTTGTCATAATAGACTATAAACGCCATGGCGGAGTGGACACCGGAGTTCCAAAGAAGATTTCGGAGCCAACAGATCTCAAGAACTACGCTAGCAACACCGCGATATTCGCTCAAAGACTGAACGAGACAAGTGTTGCCTCGCCGGGCGGACCATGAGATAAGATTATCCCCAAGAAATACACAAGACTCGAGGTGGAGCGACGTGTGTAGGGCATCCCGCCTAATCTGATCCGCAGGCAAGTAGCTTGGTTGGGGCAGAGGGGTATAGATGTAATCCGAAGTCTAGTGTGCCCTTAACGTAGCCGATAATACGCTTGAGGGTCGCAAATGGGACTCTCGGGTCGTGCATGAACAGACACACCGCTGAATATCGACAGTTCTTCTTGGTCAAGAATTATAGGGATAAAATTTTGATGTTGGTAACGACGAAAGTCTGATGAAAAGAAGACGATGTACGTGGAGGAGGGTTGTCAAAAGTACCATTGGAAGAACCGGGATTAGTAGGGGAATTGGGACGAGACATGGTGGTTGTTTTACCGTCAATCGAGAAGAAAAAGAATTAAAAAAATTCTAGTGATGGTCGGCTATGCTATAGGGAGTGAGAAGATTAGGGATTAGGGTTTGTCTCTTGATACCATGTAAGATTGGTATAATTTTCCTTAGCGATTCCTTTCATTAATCACAATATAATAGTTGTACAGAGGTTGATTCCTAATACAATAAGAATCCTAAGTTACCTTAAATATACACCTATCATAATTACAAAATATACTGTGAATATTCGGAGAATATTCGCTAATAGTCATCATTGCATATGAGGTTCGTTGCATACTGGCAAATTGCTTTGAGTCTTGGAAAGATTGTTAACTATGAGTTTGAGGAGGAGATTCTTAGTGATTTAATAGCATCTCATGGTGGTGGCTTTGAGAGTTCCCTGCAGGAATCATTGGTTGCCGAGAAATGCTTTAGGCTCAAAAAGAGTGTGAAGTTGCTTGAGGAGTCTAAAGAGGTGGTGACGAAGATTATTGATGTTGCTCATCATGTTAGTCAATAAAGGCTTAGAGAAGTGTTTGATGATTTGCGTCGCATGTCTTTTTGTCCTTAAACCCCTAGTTCTCTTCTTTCATCTCTTTTATCTATCTACCTAGTACTCTTTATTGAATTTGCATTATGCATGTCCTCTTCTAGCATCTTATCTACCCAGTACTATGTTCCTGCAGATGATTAGTGGTGATTTTTTTTGAGTACACCACTGTCCCAAAGCCAACAATCGCTGCTAACTTCAAATTGCTCCTCACACACTCGTTTTCAACACTTAGAATAATAAATACCAATTGCAACAGGGGTGATTTTTTTCTCGTACACCACTGTCCGGCAGTCAACAATCTTGCTAACTCAGCCGTCCCTTACTCACTCACTTTTAACACTTAGAATTATTTTCGAGACAGAAAGAAACACACACATTTACAGGCAAAACGCCCAACCTTTATTATTCTCAACAATACAAGGAATATCGTTTTACAAGAGGCTACAAAATTGGCTAACACTTAGACTAAGACTTGCTCCTTAGTCACACACTTTTTCTGATTATCTAATGCCATAAACGAAATGCTACATAAATAGGGAATTCTGCCAAGGCGCCATAAGGGGACATAGGGCGTGCATGGCACATACCACCATAAACAAGGAAACACTTAGGCACGGGCTGGTCGAAGGCAAGACAGACTTGACAATAAGTGTGTGAGGCGATGGCATCGTGATCGGCAAACAGACGTGAGTGTTAGCACGGGCCGGTCTACGGCAACAAGTGGTGCGATACATGCGCGAGCCGTAGGCATCGTGGTGGGCAAGAAAAATAAGGAAAATGCGGCTAAGTGTTGGGGCTAAGCTAAGAAGTCGAGGCGTAAGGCATCACGACGCAGGCACCGACCATAAGGCGGTTACGTCTGCAGGCGCCAAGAAGACATGCGGCGATTTCATCATGTGCACAAAGACACACGACGGTTACGGGCGCTATCGCGCCGGCCGGACTGAGGCGCGAGTTTGTTGAGTGGTGCGAAGTGTGAAAGGTTTGAAAATGAATGTCTTCCTCGTTAATGATTTTGATTCTCGCATTTCTTTCCTCTTATGATGCTCTCAGACGTTTCATTCGCTGTATCACTTTCATTGGCTGTGTTTTATTGTTTGAAATTATTACACCGATAAACAGTGGCTATGTTTTAGGTTTTTGCCGCTTTCCTCGCTTGATGGCTGATGATTGCCAGCTGAATGCAATCCTTATTTCTACTAACAATCTTTAAGGGCCGTGGAAAATTCAAGTTAGCCAAATTTTGTACTATTTCGATCAAAGATTCACTTGTAAAATTGGTGTAGGTGCGCTTGTCACATGTGTATTATTTGTGAAGTATTACTAGTTGACTCACCAACCAACAAAGTTCAAGTTGAGCGCATGTTGCAAGTTCAACTCTACCAATCGACTAAAAATGGTATTAAGTGGGAGCGGAGTATAGGGATCGGTTCATACTTCCCTAAGTTCAACACGTGACTGTAATCGGGGTTGGACCAAAACTCACAATAGATTTCTCGCTATAAAAAAGATAAGTTTGAGCCAGGTGCAATTGTGGGTGAATACAGAACCGCACCTAACTCTTCATGCAATTTGTGAATTGTGTTATGTCAACCTTATCTCAGAATGTACCAAATTTAGTGCATACCGTTGTGTCTCCTGTTATTACTAGTCCATGGTGTTAAAGGCACTGACTTCTAAAAACCAGGTGCAAGTTGACGATCTAAACTAATTATCTAAACATGTGACTGCTTATTTATAAAGTTAGTTTGAACACTAAAGTACTTTTTAGCACTTGATGTTTATCGATTACTTTTAATCAACTAGCACTTGATGTTTATCGACTACTTTAATCAACTAACTCAAACGTGTTTCTAAGACGTGTGACCTAAGGTCCTAGGCTCCACTCATTTATTTCATGTTATATATTTGTTGGAACAAGTGCGCTAAGACAAAGTAATCGCTATTCTTTGTTGAACAAACGAAAATGAAAACAATATGAAAGTGTCGTTTCGCTGGTAGAACAACATTGGTACTCTTTATGTTGGTTGATTCTTAACGCACATTGCAAGATAACAAGCTAATGATCTTTTTTTGTTTTAATAATAATGGTATTTGGATCAACTTACATCCAACTCACTTAACCTATTGGGAGTACTTGCTATATTTCACCGACTTACCAAAAATTTAGGCAAATAAAAGAGTTTACTCATCAGTAACCTTCTTGTCTTGTTGGTATAGCCATTTGGTATTCAGATTCACTAGTTCGACTAATCAATTCACGCCCACCGAGGCCTATCAAGAGGAAGTACGACTTTACTAGGATTGTTTTTCCAAAACCTTGGTACATGCAACCTTTCACCAAGACAAATATTGAAAACAACTCTATCCATCAAGGATCTGCATGTATAATTTAGATTTGAACCTGATTTCTAAGGTATGTACACACTTTTCAATTGACCACTAGGCCGCCCCATCACATCAAGGCGAGTATAAATAAGTTAAAATATTTTCAAGTTTCTATTGAACTGCATGATAAGATGTTTCTGGAAAAAATAGGATTTTCTTCTTTAAGCCAAAAAGAAAATCCAAGATTGAACATTTCTTCCATAAGGCAAAAGAAGACAAGGAGTAAAATGCAATATGAAGCAATGAGCCTTTCTCTTCACCACAATATCTAAGAACAAAAAAAAGAAGATAGAATTAGACTGATTATGTCACCCAAAAGAGTACATTATACACCCAATAAGTAAAAAAACGACAACCGAGAGAGATGCCATGAAAATCGGGTTGACTGACATTACTTCCGTTATTCCCATAAAGCTATGGAGTTTCGCCATCGTAAACGCCCTCGCTGATGATCTAGCCCCTTTATCAAAACAAAGGTCCAAAACGAAAAATTTGAATTCACGATATTGAAATGGCTCATTTCGCATCGAGCATTTACCAATGTTTACTCCGCTGCTTCTACCTCACGCTCCGTATTTTGGAGCCTTCCAAAGCTTGAATGCCACTTCATGTAGAAATCTATCTCGTTGGAATCACAAGGTTTGTGCCATGTCAAGTTGAAAGATGAGAACACAAAATATTAGTACCTTAAATATCCACGCCAGCAGACACTTGTGACATCAGTAAATTTCAAGGTGATTTATGTAATAGAAACACATAGTAGAGATCAAGCACAAAATCAAGGATACTAGTGGAGTAACTAAAAAAATCAAAATTGATAATGACACTGAATTATTGGAAGATGATGCAAGTTCCGCACATTGTAAAAGACACGTAAGAAAGGTTCTTGTAAGTTACTGCAAACGTTAGACGAGGGACTAATGTTTTATCTATAAGGTTGAGCAATATATGAGCAAAGTCTAATGTTGTCTGGAAGGGTAATTTCCCAAGAGTTATATTTGCTCAACTTCTAAAAATAGGGACAAAAACTAAATGGTGTCCTTAAAAAGGGATATTTGCATAAATCAACCCTAAATATCTATCTCGACCTCGAACAAACCCACTATTTGCAGATACTGCCTTCTTTTGGGATTGGAAAAGGAAAAGATGTAAATATTAAGCTTGTAATAGTTCAGACACACAAGTTGACACATCACCATGACCAAAGGAACAAAACTTAGCATCAAATTTGGCCATTTATCGAAATGGGATTTTTCTTCGAAAAAAGTACACTTATTATGGCTCAATAGGCTTGAGCCGAGGGTCTCCTGAAACAATCGCTTCTACCCGTCAAGGTAGAGGTAAGGTCTCGCAGACACTCTACTTTCCCATACCCACGTTGTGGGATTTCACCGTAGTATGTTGTTGTTGTATTATGGCTCAATAGGACCAGGCAAAACCCAAAAAGTATGATGTATAAAGCTGTTAAGCTCTTCTTAATCATGAATACCTCTTTGAAATCCTTTGTATGAATATGTTTCGCCATATCCTTCCTGGGAAGTCACAAAAGATTCTCGCCACCTGGGCCGCTTAATTTGAAATCCTTGACTATTTAGATATGCATCTAGTATTCATTATCAAAAACAAAAACTTGGACATAATGTAAGTGCAACATTGGTGTTTTCAGATTAAAAACATACAAATTCTTGGATAAGCAAACCGATTTCTATTCAAAAGCATGCAATTTCAAGTATTAAAAACATCATAAACCCCTTGTCAAAAAATCATAAACCCACATAAAATTTATCAAAAAGAAACATCTACACGATCTCTAAATAATAATCGCTAAGAAAAGAACACAGAGTGAAGAAGAGAGCAAACTATCCAAATTCTCAGATATGCAAACTGATTTCTACTCAAAAGCATGCAATTTCAACAAACTCAAGGATTAAACATGAAAGACATCATAAACCCATATAAAAACTATCAAAAAGAAACGATTTTGAGATTAAAAAAGGTAAAAATTGGTATATGTAATATTGACGTTGTCATGTTTTGTCTTGAGCCGAGGTTATTTCAGAAATAACCTCTTTACCTCCCAAGATAGGGATAAGATCTGCGTAAATTGTACCCTCCCCATACCCCACCATGTGGGGTTACACTGGGTATGTTGTTGTTGTTGCTGGCCAAGATAAAGAAATACAAATTCTTTCATAAGCAAACCGAGTGATTTCAACTCAAAAAGCATGCAATTTCTACAAACTCTAAACATGGAAAACAAAGCATAAACCCGTAAAATTATCAACAAGAAACGACTTTGAGATTAAAAAAAGGTGAAAATCAAGATATGTAATATTGACGCTGTCATGTTTTTCTCTCGAGACGAAGTCTTTGGAAAGAGCATCTCCACTTCCCAATGTAGGGGGTAAAGGTCTGTATTAGGGCTGGCCAGTTGGCCGGGTCGGCCCGGTCTCGACCCCGACCCGGTCACGGTCCTGCCCCGATCCCCCCTTAAAAAATAATACGGGCACGGGACTCGAATCCCGAGACCTGACTGGCTTGTCCCGCCGCAGCCTCGATCCCGCCTCGCTTCTCACTTTTGCAAAAATGACCGCTGCACAAAGGCCATTTATATTTTGGACGCTGTGCAACGGCCATTTTTGGCCTCCCAAACCCCCTACCCCCTTTTAATATTTATTTTTAACCCCTAAGTTTATATATTTACACTTTAACCCAATTTTCCAACTATAAATATCTTATTTTTCTCTTCATCTTTCTCACAAATCTTCCTACAATCTCTAATCTCTCAACTCAATCTATCTCTCTACAAGTCTACAATTACATTGCCTATTAAATATTTTATTTTATTTGCTCATATGTATAATTGTATCAAAGTTCAAAATTGAGACTAAAGTTGGTAACTAGTTTGAGGATCATCCATCGAGCAAAGTTTCAATTTTCAATCTCGATTACACGCCTCATAAGTTACGTCCGGCGCTTTGGTACCTTCTGCTCCTTCTTTAAATTATTATTATTACTTTTATTTTAATTATCGATTTAATTTTATTATCTTTAATTATTTATTAGCATAATTAAAATGGAAGGGATTAAGAGGTATGTTTAAGGGTAAGAGTAAGGTTGTTTCTTCTAGTAGAGGTAACAAGGGCAGGGTACTTCTTCTAGTCATCATATTCCTAGACATGATGATTTTATTTGATTACACTCATATAGATGAAATCGATTTTTTAATGATATACCATTAGACGATGAGATATATTCGCAACTCAACTAGACTTTAATTTAGAAGATAATCTAGATGACACACCCACTAATCTAGATGACACACCCACTAGTGCACCTCAAACTGAACTGAACGCCTCCTATTTCCCCTTAGCATGAGACGCAGGCCTCACACAAATCTAAAATTAAAATTTGATGCATAAGAATTTTTTGATAGGAACCATGAGAATGAAGTAGTTAGATGCAGAATTTGTAAAAATGTTTATAAATTTAAAATGGAAAAAGGTCAGGGTAGGACGGGAGGTTTATTGAGACATATACAAAACTTTCACAAAGCTAGGTGGGATGAATATGAGGCTACAAAGTCGGGTGCGCCAATGCGCTCTCAGTCGGGACAAGGTTCACATAGTGTCCCAGACCATGTACAAGGTTAAATTAACCCGATGACAGGGGAATTGTAGGCCCTAAATACGATAAACATAGAGATAGGGAAGCAATAGCAAAATTAGTTACGGTGGAAGGTTTGCCTTTTTCATTTTCTTCCTCTCCTGATTTTATTTATTACATTAGAGATATGTATAATCCTCGCTTTTAACGATTTTCCTAGATCAACTGTTAGAGAGAAGTTTTTAAATTTGCACATGACCATCAACATTATTTATGTTATTCATTATATCATTTTCCTAGCAAAGTATCTATCACGCCTGATATAGGTCGTAGTACTAACGGCCATGATTATTTAACTGTAACATGTCATTGGATAGATTATAAATGGTCTATGCAAAAACATATTTTAGCATATAGATATATTATTGATAAACACATCAAATTTACGATTATTATGGTATAACTGACAAAATAATAACTGTTACATTAGATAATGCTAGAGATGGTTAAGCAATGGGTCGCCCGATCCCGCCCGAACCCGAATAGTTAAAAAATGCGGTATCGGGACTGAACCGACGGGACAATGTCTCGCCCCAATCCCGATCCCGCCTCTGGTCCCGCTCGAAATCCCACTTTCGCAAAAATAACCGCTGCACCAACGACCATTTTACATTTTGGACATCAGTAACGCCATTTTTGGCCTCCCCTCCCCTCAACCCTCTTACCCCCTTAATATTTATTTTGACTCAGCAAGTTATTATATTTACACTTTAACCCAATTTTCCAACTATAACAATACATTTCATTTTCTTCATCTTTCTCACAAATCTTCCTACAATCTCTAATCTCTCAATCTATCTCTCTACAAGTCTACATGGTTTTTGATGCATGGAATCATAGCGATTTCATGTGTAAGAATTACACATCAATCGCTTGGCAGACCCTCTCTACACGGTCTATTGCAATTGCTGGTGACCGCCAAAGAACCGTGTGGGAAAACTGCAAAAGAAGTTGAACAACGCAGACAAGATGCAAGTGAAGTGTCTGGAAATTTTACTTGGTCCATTTTTTTCAGATTCTCAAGAGATCACATTTTAGTAATAGAGAATTTCTGTTTTATTCAACTTGTGTAGGTTGGAGTAGGCTACTGGGTTTAGCTTTTTAGGTTCGTGGATTGGACAATCAAAGGATGCAAAGATGATGACATAGCTTCAAAGTAAGTTGTCGCACTCCATGTCATATCCTTCAAAGCCTGGCATTGCTTTTGGGAGGATCCGACATGCAACTCCATCAGCCTCTCTCTCAAGAGTCCGAGCAACATACAGGTTATCCAACTACTAGAGGATGAAGGTGTTTCTCTCACAATATAAGCATGTGCTCCAAAAGTCCAACTCCTGCCACCTGATGTAACAGATAGTGTCACAGGTGACTCATTCTCAGCTAGTCAATTGATGAATGGCTTTTGTGTACAATATGAGGCTCAATTGGCAGCTATTGTGTACATATATCTGCCAAGTAACTCTCCTGAATATGCTGTCACACGATGGTGGTAAGATAAAGTAGTGCACTTGTGAAGCATGTAGAATTACTTGTTTTCATTAACTATGTTTCATTAGCCTATGGAGAATTTATAACTAATGTGATACTATGGTTTCCAAGTGCTTTTCAAGATCAGTGTCTTTTTCTCCTTCATTTTAATTGATTGGACTGATTGGTTTTCATGTCCAACACTCTTGTTTGATTTTATCCTTTGTTTATGTGGACCATCCTCTGTAAAATTCCTAAGAAGACAACTTTAGTATGAAGTAGCTCAGGAGAATTTCACAATTTCTTATACTACAGTATCACGAGTTCGAAATTCAATGGTTTTCTCGAGTACTATTGTCCAATAAAGTCTTCTTACTATTCCCTATCAGCAAAGTAAAGGGAATTTTGGTTAAAACTTAAAAAGCCTGTTGTAAAATGTAAGAAAATGCAAGAGAAGTCTAAAGATGTTGCCTTTTATAAGCCAGTTGCAGTATGCTTGTTATAGATTGAGAAAATTAAAGAAAGTTCCATTGATTAACTAATCCAGAGAAAACAAAAAAGAATAGTATTCTTGAACTTCTTTTCTTGGCAGAGCAAGAATGATCAACATCCCTCAAGGTTTGGTACTATGGGAAGACAACGTCACTTCTAGATTTTTAGCCACTAACTCAAGATCATTGACTAACTAGGGAATTCTTATTCTCTCTCTCTCTCAATCAATCAATCAATCAATGGTTGTTCTTCCAACTTTAGCCGAGAAACTTGTTCAACTTCAAGCCAGGATCATTTTAAAATGCTTTCTGCCTTTAGTTTGTAAGTGAAAAATGTAAGTGTGAGGTTAGTCAATAGTCTCTCTGCTTCTCCTCAAACAATGACTGCTCTTATGGTTATTATAGAGGCTAAGTGAGCCTGGGTCAGAGAATCGGGTGGAAAGTTCTGTTAGGGAAGGGGTTTTGATGAAAATCCAAAAGAAAAGTATTACTGTGACAAATGGTTCGAATGCTTGACGGTCTGTTTTGGCACTAAATTTGTTTTCAAAATATTTGGCGTTTTATAAAAGCCAAGAAGTCATCTTTTTTCTTAGAACTCTACATTTACTGGTCAAATTAGTAGAGTATTAACCAAATGAGATGTTTATAGTTTATTCATGTACTTAAATGATTAAGGCTATTAAATATTTTGTTAAGTGAGTAATGCAAGAAGATTAAAAGACAGATAGCATGGATAAGAGATAAAAAAATGTGAATCTACAGTAAGTACATGGCTCGAGAAAAGTAAACAACAAGTTCTAGTGAAGTGATCAGTATTTCTCTAGATATGGTGTTCACATCATCTATAGAAGAAGTTCAACTGTTTTTGAGATGCATTAGTTGTCTTCATTAAGGCACAAGAAATTCAAAGCATGTTACAAGTAGTCAACTTCTCTCTTGAAAATTAACTAACAATTGCTGAAAAGATGAG
>JAJAGQ010000046.1:0-129257 GCA_029783415.1 Anisodus acutangulus | reverse complement strand
TTGAAATCTATTATATACTCATCAGGGCTCTGGGTTGAGAAATGTGACCCAAGTATCGAGTCTAAAGGGTTTATAGTAATTTCACCTGGCATTCATACATTAAATTATGGGATTTGACATTGAAATATAGTGTATATCATCTCAGTCTTAAATCTCAAGGCCTGTGGCTCATGTCTCGAGGCTCATGGTTTAAGGTTAGGTGTTTGAGACTCAAGGTTTGGAGTAATGTGAATTGACATTCATACATACATTACCACGAGATTTGACATTGAAATCTATTGTATATCATTAAAGGCTCAGTCTTTGGGCACGAGGCGCAGTGGCCTGAAAGTTTGACACTTATAGTAAAATTTAATGTGACATTCATACATACATTGATATGAGATTTGACATTGAAATATATTGTAGATCATCGCGACTCGAGGTTCTGCACTCAATGCTCAAGGCTCGAGGTTTGGAGTAATTTTTATTTGACATGCATACATACATTACTAGCGAGATTTTGATATTGAAATATATTGTATATTATCAGGGGCATAAGGCTTCGAGTCTCAAAGCCCTGGGTTCTGAAAAAGTATAGGATCTTGATGCTCGAGGTTATTTGAATTGACATTCATACCTACATTACCATGGGATCGGACATTGAAATTCATTATATATCATCGTGGGCCTGGGCTTCGGCGACCGGGGCTCAAGGATCATATTTTAAGTCTCGAGACCCGAGGCTCAAGGTCTGAGGCTTGGAGTAATTTAATTTGACATTTATGCTACAAGCATTACCAATGAATTGAGATATTGGAATATATTGCATATCATCAGGGGCTTATAGGCTTGAGTCTCAAAGGTCAGTGGTTTCAAGTTAAGGACTCGATGCTCGAGGTTATTTGAATTGACATTCATACTCATATTACTAGCTGATTTGGCATTGAAATCTATTATATATCATCAGGGGCTCAGGCTTGAGGTGATCGGGACTCAAGTATTGAGGCTAAAGGTTTGTAGTAATTTCAATTGGCATTCATGTTACATTGTAAATAGCATGGGATTTGGATACTAAATATAAAGTGTATATCATCTCGAGTCTTAAATTTCGATGCCTGTGTGGCTCATGCCTCGAGGCTCATGGCTTAAGGTTAGGTGCTTGAGACTCAAGGTTTGGAGTAATTTGAATTGACATTCATACATACATTACCGCGACATTTGATATTGAAATCTATTGTATATAATCAAAGTTGCTCATGATAGTGTTAACGAGGCAGGACTCAAAGCTTTTGACACTTAGAGTAATTTAAAGCGACATTCATACATATATTTGAGCACAGATCTCGATATTGAAATATATTGTAGATCATCAGTGACTCGAGGTTCGGTGCTCTTCCGCTCAAGGTTCGAGTGGTCGGTGCTCGAGGCTTGAGTTATTTTATCTGGACATACATACACACATTGTCATTTAGATTTGAGTTGAAATATATTGTACATTATCGTAAGTATAAGGAATGAAAGGCCCTGGTCTCTGGGTTCATGGTTAGGATCCAATGTTCGAGGTTATTTGAATTATTATCCATACTTACTTTACCATGGGATTTGACATTGAAATTCATTACATATCATCAGGGCTCAGGCCTGGCGATCAAGGCTTAAGGCTCGCACCCGTGGCCTGCCGTTCGAGGCTTCGGTGCACTTGACGGACATTTATACACAATATTACTACGCAGATTTTGATGCTGAAACATATTGCATATTACTGTGGCCGGTCTTCAGCCCCGGGTTCGTGGTTTGGTTACGGGACTCGATGTTTTGAGGTTATTTGAATTGACATTCACACGTATATTACCATGGGATTTTGTATTGAAATCTATTATATATCATCGTGGCTCGGGGCTTTGTGGATCGGGACTCAAGCATCGAATAAAGGCTTGTAGTAATTTCACCTGGCATTCATACATTAAATACCATGGGGATTTGACACTAAAATGTAGTGTATATCATCCTGAAGTCTTAAATCTCGAGGCCTTTGGGCTCATGTCTCGAGCCTCACGGCTTACAAAGCTAGGTGCTTGAGACTCAAGGTTGCTCGAGTAATTTTAATTGACATTCATCTACACATACATTGGCCACGAGATTTGACATTGAAATCTATCAGGATATATCATCAAAACTGTGTCTTTGGGCATTGAGGCTTAGGGCTCAAAAGCTTGACACTTAGAGTAATTAAATGCGGATATTCACATATACATTGATAATAGATTTATTATTGAAAATATATCAGATCATCAGCATAATTTATATTTGGTGCTCATCGTTTCAAGGCCTTTATATTTTGGAGTAATTTTATTTGGAGTTAGTACATACATACATTACCATAGATTTGATATTGAAAACAGGCTGTATATTATCGGGGGCATAAGGCTCGTGCCCAGGCCCTCGGGCCCGGGCATAGGATTCGATGCTCGAGGTTATTTGAATTGACATTCACAATACAAGGCAATTCATGGGACGATATGGAAATTCATTATATATCATCAGGTACCTGGGCTTGATGATCGGGGCTCAAGGATCAAGGTTTATGTCTTAGGGAATTCTGAGACTCAGTGGTTCAAGGTCATTGAGTAATTTAATTTGACATTTATACATACATTACCATGAGAATTGATATTGGAATATATTGTATATCAATAGTTTAAGGCTTGAGTCTCAAGTTCCAAAGGTTTCAAGTTATGGACTCGATAATGGTGGTTATTTGAATTGACATTCATAATTATATTACGATTAATGGAGTTTCACATTGAAATTCATATTATATATCATCAGTGGGCTCTGGGCTCAGGATCGGGGCTCAAGGATCATGGCTTAAGTCTCGAGACCGAGGCCTGCTGGTTCGAGGCTTGGAGCAATTTAATCGACATTTATACAGGTTATTGGCCACGAGAATTGAGCACAGTCATATATTGCGTATCATCGTGGGCTTAAGGCTTCAGTCTCGGGTTCGTGGTTTCTAGTTAAGGGACTCGAGCAAGCTCGGGAGGTTATTTGACTCGATATTCATACTTATAGCACCATGGGATGGCATTGTACCCTATTACATATCATCGTGGGCCTCGGGGCTTGATGATCTGGACTCAAGCATTGAGGCCAAAGGCTTGTAGTAATTTCTAATTGTATTCATAATATTAAATAGTATGGGATTTGACACTGAACATAAAGTTTTATATCAATCGAGTCTTAAATCTCGAGGCTCTGGGCTCATGTCTCGATGGGTCATGGCTTAAGGTTGAGTGCTTGAGACTCAAGGTTTGGAGTAACTTGAATTGACATTCATACATACATTATCGCTGATATTTGACACGAAACGCATTGTATATAATCAAAGGCCGGTGTATTAGGGCACGTGAGTTGTGGACTCCAAAGCTTGACACTTAGAGTAATTTAAAGTGACATTCAAGGGTTATATTGATAAGTAGATCTGAGTATTGAAAATATATTGCAGATCATCGCTGACTCGAGGAACTGGTGCTCACCGCTTCAAGGCTCGAGGCTTGGAGTAATTTTATTTAACAGCATACGATACATTACCATGAGATTTGATGTTGGAAACAGGCTGTATATTGCTAGGAAAAGTATAAGGTACTCAGTCTCGGGTCTCCGGGTTCGAGCATAGGATTCGATGCGTCGCGGTTATTTGAATTGACATTCATACCTACATTACCATGGGATTTGACATTGAAATTAATTATATATCATCGGGGACTCTCGGCTTTTGAGTGATCTGGGCTCTAGGATCAAGGCTTAAGGCTCAAGGTTCGAGGCTTGGAGTAATTTAATTTTGACATTTATACATACACACCACGAGAATCGATATTGGAACATATTGCATCATCATCGTGGGTCAAGGCTTTAGTCTCGGGGTTCAGGGTTTCGGTTAAGGACTCCAATGCTCGAGGTTATTTGAATTGACATTCATACTCTATAATATTACTACGGGATTTGCATTGAAATCTATTATATATCAATGTGGCTCTGGGGGTTTGTGGATCGGGACTCAAGTATCGAGGCTAATATTTGTAGTACTTCCACCTGGCATTCATACATTAAATACCAAGTGGGATTTGACATTGAACATAGTGTATATCATCCGAAGTCTTAAATCTTTAGGCTCAGTGGCTCATGTCTCGAGGCTCATGGCTTATTAGCGCTTGAGACTCAAGGTTTGGAGTAATTTGACCTGACATTCATACATGTACATTACCACTTAGATTTGACATTGAAATCTATTGTATATCATCAAAGGCCTTGTGTCTTTGGGCATGAGGCTAGGCTCAAAGTTTTTCTTCTTTCTGACACTTAGAGTAATTCTAGAATGTGACATTCATACATACATTGATATGAGATTTGAAATTGAAATATATTGTAGATCATCATGACTCGAGGTTCGCATGGCTCAATGCTCAAGGTTCCCAGGCTCGGAGTAATTTTATTTGACATACACATATTACATTACCATGAGATTTGATATTGAAATATATTGTATATCATCAGGTGTATAAGGCTTGAGTCTCGGTCTCCTGGTTGGAGTATAGGATTCGATGTTCGAGCTTATTTGAATTGACATTCACACCTACATTACCATGGCTGGATTTGGACATTGAAATTCATTATATATCATCGTGGGCTCAGTTTGAGGATCGGGGTTCAAGGATCAAGGTTTAAGGCTCGAGACCCCGAGGCTCAAGGTCTGGTGGCTCGGAGTAATTTAATTTGACATTTATACATACATTACTACTAGAATTGATATTGGAATATATTGTCGCGCCTCTATTTTTGACCTCGCCGGGTCAAAGCGGAGCGCTGGACGCGGTCCGGGTGATTCCTGGCAAAATGATTGCGGAGTCGCCACCTAATTATCTTTACGGTGAATTAGGACACCTAAAATATTTAAACTGGCGTCGCAAACAGTAAACCTGCACTTTTAAGGTCTCGCGAACCAGCTGAGACTCTAGGTAAGTAGTTCTTTATTATCCTAAAGGGTGGTTAGGCATCTCTTTAACATCCGCTAACTTTGCGGTTGGTCCGATCAAATTCAAAGTTAATTATTTACTAGAAAAAATACATGTTTTATAAGCATAATAAATAAAAAGATGTTTGTAAATATGATGCATTTTTATATAAGTAAATATGATGCATTTTATACAAATAATTATTCGATGACATAAAAGAAAGATACATGTAAAGTCTTTTAGAAAAAACATGCTGCTTGTGACAATAAATTTTATAATGCCAAAGAAGCTTAATCTTTCTAAAATCAACAAGTTGCAAAAAAATAATAATAAAAGATAAGCTTACTTTGTACAATTTTAATTGAAGCAAATAAAGATGACAAGAGTTGTTTTAAAAATCTTGAATAAGCGTGGACGAAAGCCTAAAATAAATAAACTAATCAAGGATTTCTAAGTTTATGAGCCTACAAATAAATAAGCTAGCGACGTGGTTTCAAATCTTTAACTAACTCTATGAATAAATCCTAAGTCATTGCCTATTCTAAGCATTTTAATAATTACATAAGTGCGATAAATAATATTACAATACAAAAGCGTAGATAAAAGTTTCTAATTTAGCTAAAGAAATAAAATAAATAAAACCCTGAGCGAATAATTGCCTTTATTTTTACTTTAGTCCCTCGCAAGTCGGGCCAAGAACAAACTGCAGTTAGAAACAATTAAATACAATAACTTCTATATCCGTGATTCAAACAGTTGAATGTTTTGGATCGCTGGAGGGCCTGTGACTTAAATTTTGAAAAGAACATTCCAATCACGCTGTACGTAAAACATATGACTAATGTGGTTTATTTTGATTGCCTCGCTCTACTAAAACGTGGTTGGTCTCTTCGCTGGGTGAAATAGAAAAGATCACTATAATCACGCTGCGTGGATCGCTAATATATATAACTTGTTGGTTATTTTAGTCACCTTCGCCTACTAAACATGTTGATCTCGGATAAAAGGTTTAAGTCTTCATCCTTGCCCGTGGTTATATTTCCGTCTTTGCAACCGTGTAGGCCTCTAAAATCGACGATATTTTTCATCGCCGCCAAAGGTAGTATCGTAGTTCAAATCAAGAAAAATAAAATCTGGAATTGGTAAACAAAGAAAGCAGCAGCGCAGAGCGAAAAACAAGTAGCGTGAAAAAGAGCAAAAAAAAAAACAGAGGCGTAAAAACGCTCAAAAATGACGCTGTGTCTAGTTTTAAAACAAGAAAGCGTGATAATCGGTAATTTGAATGCTTCAAAAACAAAGTTGAATCAAATAGAAAGCAAATGTTGGAAAAATGCGTGTGTTTAGTTTAAAAACAAAGAAATGATGCTAAAGCAAGAAACCAAGAATCAAACGGGAGCAAATCGAAATAAAAACAATCACCAACGTGACGCGGTATTTATTCAAACAAGAAAAACAAAGAATATGAAACCGAGAAGCCTCCTCCGAAGATGGACGGCAATATTGGTTTGGATCAATAAACAACAAAGAGAATGCGGTATTAATTCAATCAATAACATAATAATAACGCCAAAGAGACAGATAAAGAGCGTATTTAGAAAATACTCCGACCCGGAGTTCTAAAATTCGAAATATTCAAATCGGTCGCCTGACTCGGGTCGTTGATTCAAAACCGAATCGTTGATCCAAAATCCAAATCAAATAATTTCACCAAATTCAGATAACCAACATATAGAAATATGAAATGCAACGAATTTTAAAATAATAATTCGAATCGTCGAGCCTGACCTGGCCGCTAAGGACTGACCGAATCCAGCCAGTAACCCGGGAATCGAATAATTTCACCAATTTCAGATAACCAACATATAGAAATATATGCGCAAGAATTCAAAACAATACTGAATCAAGTCGATCTCCGACCAAGCCAAGGATCAGTTGACCGCACCGAATCCGTATGCAACCCAAATCGAATAATTTCACCAAATTCAGATAACCAACATATAGAAATATGGAAATGCAAGAATTTCAAACAATATCTAATCAAGTCGACTCGACCTGGTCACTGACCTGACCCGAATCCGCAGTGGCAACCCGAAATCGTAATAATTTCACCAAATTCTCGTGGATAACCAACATATAGAAATATGAAATGCAAGAATTTCGAAACAATACCAACTGGTCGATTTCACCCACGACCTGTTGACTGACCCGAACCAGATGAACTCCGGGAATCGAATAATTTCATCAAATTCGGGGATAACTAACATATAGAAATATGGAAATGCAAGAATTCTGAAACACAATTCGAACGGGGTCGATCTGACCGGCCGTCAAGATCCTGACCAAACAGTTGATGCCAAATCAGAGAATCAAAAATGGAGAACAAACCTTTTCTGACCCAATTCTTGAACAACAAGGGAGGAAAAATGTTTGAGCAAGAACACAAATCCAAAAATATTTTATACCCAAATCGGACCTCTAAAAATATTCTCGGTTTTTCTTTTCTCTTTTTTTCTCTCTTCTTTCCTCCTTTTTCTCAAGAACACTAGTGTTTTTATAGCCCCATTTCTCCCAAAAAATGAGCTCAAATTTGAAATAAAGGGCACCAAAAATAATGATTTTGGAACGGGTTCTTTTAGGGGTATGGCTTGGTGGTGTCAGCAAGCGGTGTGGCTGGTATTGGTGGTGTTTCAAAGCGAGGGGTGCGACGTGGGGGTAGGTGGTGGGCGGCTGCCGATTGGAGAGGGTTGTGGGCAGGGTTTTAGGTCTTTTTTTTTTTGATTTTGGTGGTTTTGTTTTGGGGTTAAGCGCGCGACCGGCCTGTCGGGTGTTAATGCCTGGCTCTGCCTGGTCGCGGTTCCGGGGCCAGACGGGTTGGGGATTGTGGTCGGCCGTTGGGCTTTGGTTTGGTTTGGTCAGCTGGTAGGAATTTAATTGGGAAATTTGGTCCGGTCTCCAAGGTCATTTGGGAATTGGGGGAATTAAAATGTGGTGTTGATTTATTTTGGGTGAGGGGAGATTAAATGACAGGTTGGTGGGTTGGGCTTTGGTGAAATGGGTGAAAATTGTTTTGGGTTAGGAAATAAAAATGGGTTAGAAATTGTTTTGGGTTTAAATTGTTTTGGGTTTGGGTATATGAATCTTAATTGGGGAGTTTTTGGGCTTGGATTTAATTTAAAAATGGGCTTTAATTTAGGTTGGGTAGAAATTGTATTGGGTTAGGGAAATAAAATGGGTTAGGAATTGAAAATATAAAAGGGGTTTAATATTAAAAGATATTATATATATATATATATATTTTGTAAAAGATGTGAATTATTTAAAATAACATAACAACGTGATAATAATAAAATATAATTTAATAAAATGCTTAATGCTTAATAAAAAGGGAAACAAGATGCACTTTACAGAATAAAAATAATATAGCATTTCGATAAAAATGCAAATGATATAACAGTAATAATACATAATAATATGAAGATACACACATATATGCCTATATTTTAAAATTATTCTTAAAAGTGTCAAAAATATTAAAAATTACGAATAAAATCATAAAAGATGGGACAAAATTGGGTGTCAACAGTGATGCCCTCTTTGATCCCGGGAGACGATGAAAGAGTTTTCGGCCAAAGAAAGTTGACTTGAGTAGCCAATTTGGCCCGATCCCTGGACCGCATGGTAAGGAAATAGAATCTCAGGGGTATAGAAGCTGCAAAAAGACGGTGCACATTCAAGAAAACAATGCCCCAAAGTTGTCGACTTAGATGACACCGCCTCGCGGCATACGCAGAAATTAATGGGAGAAAGAGCGGATCGACGCTCAAGTAGGTCGTTTGACCAAACTGCCTTGGTTCGGCTGCGTGAGATATAGTTCCATGTTAAGCTGTTTAAAGCTCCCGCCTGATTCGAATTCTGTGGGACCAGAGCCAAGATAAAAGTTAGTGTATAACAATGTAAACAAGATATGTATGTGAGAGTATGACTTTGTAAGTTGAAATGATGTCGCTGCTTAATGTTGTGCAGATGATGGCGCTATGGCGGGCTTTACTGCTTACACTTTAAAATAAAGTACCCGCATTAGAAGGCGGGCTACCGATTTAAAACATACCCAAAGATTAGAAGGCGGGCGCTGATTAAAAACATACCCAAGCATTAGAAGGTGGGCTGATTTAAACATACCCAGATTAGATTAGGTGCGGCGCTGATTTAAAACATATATTCCAAGACATTAGAAGGTAATACTGATTTAAAAACATACCCGCATTAGAAGGTGGGCGCCGATTTAAAACATACACCCGCGATTAGAAGGTGGCGCTATCGATTTAAAACATACCCGATTAGAAGCGTGGGCACTGATTTAAAACAGATACCCAAGTATTAGAAGGTGCGGCATCGATTTAAAACATACCCGCATTAGAAGGTGGGCACTGATTTAAAAACATACCCGATTAGAAGGAATGGGCTACCCGGATTTAAAACATACCCAAGCATTAGAAGGTGGGCGCCGATTTAAAAACATACCTCGCGATTAGAAGGTGGGCTACTGATTTAAACATACCCAAGATTAGAAGGCGGGCGCTGATTTAAAGACATACCAAGAGATTAGAAGTGGTGGGCGCACCTGATTTAAAACATACCCGCATTAGAAGGCGGGCTACCGATTTAAAAACATACCCAGCATTAGTTGGCTGTAAGGCGCGATTTAAAACATACCATTTAGACAGCGTGGGCACAGACGAAAAACATACCAAGATTAGCGTGCGGCGCCACGATTTAAACATACCAAGATTAGAAGTTGCGGGCCACCGATTTAAAACATACCCAAGCATTAGAAGGTGGGCTCTGATTTAAAACATACCCAGATAGGTGCTGGCGCTCGATTTAAAACATACCTGTATTAGATTAGCGTGGGCGCTGATTTAAAACATACCCGCATTACGTAAGGTAGTGGAAGCAACGATTTAAAACATACCCGCGATTAGAAGCGTGGGCGCCGATTTGTGTCGTCTGGTTGATCGTAAGGTAAAGTGGGGCCCTATTGCTGTTACATGATAGTTAATGTGTGGACATAATGGCTGATGCAAAAGTTGAGTAGATGAGAACGCGACCAGTAAGTCGAATACCGTTCTTCCGTGGACACAACACGGTTGGGAACATGAAGCTGAGCATGACGCTCTTGTACAATCTCCAAACAGAGTGATTCTTGTACAGTTGTGACGTTGGAGGCCCTTGCGAATCCGCTTCATAAATGTTGCAAATTCAAGCTGACTGACCAAGAAACTCAGACTCAAATAAATTTGGTGAGTTTTGGGAGGGGAGTTTGATTCGCATTGACTTTGTGAAGCTCGGTCTTGGTATTTGCATGTCCTTGCTAACTCCACCCGTAGCCCCTCTCCCTCGCTTCCCGCACTTGGCCAGCAAATTGCATTAATGAAAACATTCAAAACAATTTGTAGAAAATGCAAAAATAGGAAACATAAAATTCTATCTAATTTTGATGAAAATGTTTTGTTGAAAAAAAAATAATTTGCTTTATAAGAACATATCAAGAGACATATATATATATATATATATATAAATGTCTCACGAGTAAAGGAGTTGACATGCGGTGAAAACAAAAAGCAAACGCTCTTCATCCAAAATTCTTCTGGTCGAAGACTTAGTTTGTCGTATGGTTTTCCATGTTTATCTGGCTGGCCCCTCTCGGCAGTTGATCCCTTAAAAATGCCCCGCGAAACCACTTATATGAGAGAAATGACGATCTTTGAACTGATTAAACCGAAGTCTTGTGTAGATTTCTTTGTCTGGCCTCTATCGTGGTGACTCTGATGGGTGCATTTTGTCTTCAGAGATGATGTAGGAGAAAGCATATTTCCTAACGGTGTGGACCGTTTTATTTAGGGCCGCTTTCACGTGATCCCCCATGACGGAGGAATCAGGTCATGACGAGTCTCATTACAAGCAAAAAGAGGATTGTGGGCGATTTTCAAAATTGGGCCGAAGCCGATGTGGCCGCTTACACGATCCCGGGCCGAGGGAATCAAAGTCATAACGTGAGTTCATATGTTACAAAGAAATGTGGAGCTTCGGGAAATTTGGTTATCTAGAAACGGAACCCGACACGGGTTCTTTGGCGTGATTCCGCCTGGAGCGCACTTTTTACAACACAAGAAATGCATTACACAGAAAAAATCCTAAATGTAGTATCTTTCATCGTGATCCGCTGCATGAGCTTGGCCATACTTTCACCGCCCATTTTGGCCTAGGATTAACGCTTCTCCGCCAACACCCGGTGAACCATATAAGGTCTTTGCCAGTTAGGTGCGAATTTTCTCATTAGCTTCATTTTGGTGCGCGGAATATTCGCTTTAGCACCAATTGGCTCCCGGTTCGAAAGTCCTTGTTTTACTTTCCTGAAAGCTTTGGCCATTCTCGTTTTGGTAAAGTTGAAACCGTGTATTCACCGCGTTCAATCGCTTCATCAATCAAAGCATCAATTGTTCAGACTGATTCTCAGATCCATTTCGCTTGCTCGTTTCACTCTTTCTTGGATAATTCTCAAAGATGGTATTTCATACTGCCGTAACACGCTTTTCCGCTCCATAGACCATCATAGGGGATACGGCAAGGTCTCCGCAGGGTCCCGGATCAGAGTGCGGTATCCCAAAAAGTGCAAAAGGCAGATGCTCATGCGCCGGCTAAGTTTGTAATTATCAATCATCTTTCGTAGTATTCTTTGATGTTTTTGTTGGTCGCTTTCGACCGCCCGCTCTATCCGAGGTCTGCATTTTGTGGAATTGGCGGTGAGTGATCTTAAACTTCGTGATATCTCATTCCATCGGGACATCAAGTTGAGATTAGCCCCATTGTCCGTTAGTAATCGACTCAGTGGATTCCAAATCGACAAATGATGCTATTATTGCGACAAAATCAACTACCACTTTCTTTGTTAACTTCACTTGTGGGACGATGTTTCTACCCACTTTGTGAAATAGTCAATTGCCACCAGAATAAATCTGTGGTCCATTCGATGCGCAGTTCAATAGGCCAATACGACATCCATGCCCCCAAGTCGCGAATGGCCAAGGAGAGCTCACACATTGAGTTCAAGTTAGGGGGTACTTTGATTAGATCACCATGACCGACATCGATGGCATCTTGTACTAAGTGGATGCAATTCTGCTTCCATGGTCATCCAAAAGTATCCCCGCTCTTAGAATCTTCTTTGCCAAAGTGAAGCCATTCATAGTGAGGCCCAGACGTGACGCCTCCGTGTATCTCTTCAACTAAACCGCTTGCCTCTCGAAAGCATATTTAACACATCTTAACAAACCGAGATCCGAGTCCTCCGATAAAGGATTTCTCCGCTTAGGAAGAAAATGGTTTGCCAACCTCCTAAGTGTCCTCTTTGTATACCGGGTTATGCCTTTCCGGATATTCACCTATCTTTGAGATATCTCTTAACGCCGTGGGTACTCAAGGCTTTCCCATCCGACTTTCATCTATATTGAAAGCTAATATGTCGGCCATGATCCGGAGCAAGCTTCCCACCTTGATGACGATCAATGTAGTTCTTTATCCTGGATGTTGAATCACTGAGCACAGTGTTGACATAGAGCGCCGGGCCAACTTAAGCATGAGTTCGTGGGATATGCTTGAATTCTATCCTGCTGAATTTTTGCATAATTCTTTCACGCGAATGCGTGCAAGGAAGTATTCTTCTCCGCTTCTTGGTCGCCTATTCGGCTTGTATCGATGAATCAATAAGTCCGACCACCTACGGTAACCAGCAGTGCTTGAATGCTTCATATCAACGGCCATTCTAAGTCCGAGTACACAAGCTTTATATTCCGCCATATTGTTGGTGCATGGAAATCGGAGTTTTGCCGAAATTGGGTAGTGTTGACTCGACATTTTCAAATCAAATCGCTTCCAATACCAACCCTTTGAAGTTTAGTGAGGCCCACAAGAACATTCTTCAACCCGGTATTCTTCCGGGAGATGTCTTCTCCAACAACAAGCACACTCCTCGTCCGGAAAATAAGTCCCGAGAGGCATGTATTTCTTCATCCACGTGTGGATTTTTCAGCAAGCATGGTTTCGGCTAGTGCTTGTCCTTTTGATAGCCTTTTGGGTGACATATATGATATCTAACTCCACTTAGCAAGATTTGCCACTTCGCTAGCTTTCCACTGGGCAATGGGCTTCCTGAAAGATGTATTTGAGCTGGTCCATCCTCTGAGGATGAGATAAGTTGGTATATGCAGTACAGATAATGTTCAAACTTCTTTGTGTAATCCACGTTAGCGCGTCAACAGCGGTGCGCTCCAAAGCCAAAGTGATACCCTAGCTTCATATCGGGTGTGAACTTCGCTTAAGCAGTATATGGCCTGCTCCTTCTTTCTGCTTTCGCCATGCTGTCCCAAAGATCGCAATCCAAATGCATTTTTCTACCACGCATGCATATAACAAAGCAACGGCCTTCCTGGTTCTGGGAGGTACCAAACACAGTGGGTTAGACAAGTATTCTTTGATTCTATCGAAAGCTTACCGGTTGCAATCCGATGTCCACTGGGTATGTGCTGGTTTTTCTTCAAAGAGCTTGAATATTGGCTCATCATATCACCGCTGTTGATTGTGCTATGAACCCCGCTGGATGTAGTTGAGGCGACTAAGGAAACTCACACGCCCTTTCGACTTTTTGGAGGAGGTAAGTCTTGAATAGCTTTTACCTTCGAGGGGTCCAATTCAATCTCACCAATTCCTTCTACTTACAATGAAACCCAACAGAGCCTTCCCAAATAGGGACACCTCAAATGCGCACTTTGCGGGATTTAACTTCTCAAGGTTAGTACCGCCTCACCGGTCAAAAACTTCTAAATCTGTAAGTGATCTGGTCCTTTCGCGACTTCTGATAATAACGCCAGTCTACGAGACCTCTATTTTTGTGGACTCATATCATGAAAAATGGTAGTCATGGCCTTCATGTAGGTGGCACTGGCATTCTTGAGTCCTGAACGGCATTACTCGAGCAATGCGATACCCCCAAGGTGTAGGCGGAATGTCTGTCTTCTCGTGTATCTTCCTCTATCCATCAAGATTTGGTGGTAACCAAAGAAAGCAATCAACAAATGATTGTAACTCATGCTTTGCACATGCTTGTCAATGAGTAATGTGAATATTTGGAAGAGGAAGTCATCCTTCGGTGGCCGCCTTTGTTGAGATCCCGATAATCCACGCACTAATTGGTGATCTTTCCATCTTTCTTTGGCACGTGTACAATGTTGTCACAACCAAGTCGTGGTATTCTTCAGACTCGAATGTACCTTTGCGTCGAATTGACCATTGGACACTCCTCTTCCTTGACTCCTAAACTCAAAATCAGGCTTGATTTTCCTTGGTTTTTGTTTCCACCGAGGGTAAGATGGATCGATAGGCAATCTATGCGAAACAATATCCGTGAGGCTCAACTTCCTCGCATCTCGTCATAAGACCAAGCAAATACGTCGATATATTGCCTCAAAAGATCCGTCGCTTCTTTCCTTTATGGAAGCGTTTAGATGGACGCCGATTCTTGTTTCTTTCATATTTTCAGATCCCCAAATTTATTGCCCTGTTTCTTCTGTAAATTTGGCTTTTGGTTTATTCCTCAAAATGTTCCAATTCCTGGCACACCCTTCTCGTCATGTAGTCTTCCTCATACTCTTCAAGTCCTCGTTTCATCGCTTGGATTTTGTTTGTTTGTTTCATTACATGTCACATTCACATTATCGACAGTATTTATTAGTATTTGCATGCTTTGAAAGAGAAAAGAAAATTAGTAAACAAAACAAATTTTTAAATAGCAAAAAGCAAATGTGGATTTGTCATTTAAGCTTTCAAAAGATGGTGGAGGCAAAACACATTAATGCATAGATGCGATTCCAAGCCCCACTAGAATCGCATTGTTTCAAAAGTACTAAGGTACTTTCTACCAAGCTTTCCTCAGAAACAGGGTCTGGGCACAGTCCACTTTTTTCAAAATATCTCCATGTTCCAGAGATCCCAAATAGTTGGGCCTTCATCAAAACTCATCCGTAATTACATGGCATTCCATTTCTTCTTCCTGGCAATAAAAAGTGCTTTTTGAAGTCCTTCATGCAGGTCGTCCGTGCAGATCATCTTCATTCGACTCCCCGAGCGGCATATGCTTTGACAAAATGATCGATTCAAGGGTGTGAACAGGCTTGGCAAGGGAGTGTCCCTTTTCTTTCTGAGGTTGATCTGAGCAAGACTTCTTTAGAAGTGGGTTTGTATCCGAGATTCCGAAAGTATCCCTTCTTATCGAAAGGCGTGCGAACAAAGTTCCACCGATACCTTCTAAATTCAACTGAGACCTCGACCGCTTAAAGCCATTCTTTCAACATTTCCTGGGCCACCATTGTGAGGACCCAGGTAATCTCTCAATATTTCCACTTTTGGAGGCACATGCAATTTCTCCCGACATGGAAGACAGACTATCCAAACAGATTCACGCTTTTCAACAAATAGGATCCGCTCTTCGGGACATTCTTGAATTGCTCCTTCTCGGGTGTACCACGACCTCGTGATGATCCCAAACAAACTTCAAACTCGATGTAGGGTATAAGGAACTCGCACTCAGCCACATGGATCCAAGCGTCTTCCCATTAGTAGGTTATAGTCGAGGATATGTCTAACACTTGGAATTCCACGACTAACTCCATCGGGCCCCACTCCTGTAATGTCAAATCCATTTCTCCCATAACGCCCTTTGGGCTCCATCAAAACCTTTAACTCGGGATGACTTTCATGTAATCTTTCCAATGCTAATTCCCTAAGGCTCTTGAGTCGCTGCTGACAAATATTGACGTCGACTGCCTCCATCAATCAATACCTTAGAAATGAACTTGTTCTATGCACTTTATCGTTATAAATTCAAAGCTTTGCTGTGGCACAAACCCTCGTGTGGCAATTTCTTTTGTCATGAAAAAGAGACTTTATGGGCCTTCTAAAATCTGTTCCCACCTCAAGGCCGAGAGTTTCTGCCCGTGGGTCTCTCTGTGACATAAGCTTCTTTGAGTACTTCCTAATAAAGCCGCTAGCCCATGGTCCGGAGAATTCATCAACAATGATAGCAAAGAAATCTGGAGCTGGTGGTTTTCTTCTTAATTGCTTCTACAACGGAATACTCCTTTGCTGGCGCATCTTCCCTCCGTAATCTCTTCTACTAGCCGTCATATAACCTTTTTTGGATTGTCACAGGGCATTAACATCGTCCGGATCTTGTCATTACTACCAAATGCACGACGCATAACTTCTTACAATTTGTTTCTCCTTTCCCCTGCTTCTCCTTTCCCCCAATCGCAATAGCTCCAAGGGCGGGCGCTTTGGTATCGAGATACGCACGCTACCATCCGGGCGATCTCGAGGAAGTACTTCCACTTCCAAACGGTGCTCTTACCGAACTGTAATTATAGGGGTGATCAAAGCCGTATGATTCAACCCTTTCTTCCGCTCTGGATCGGCAGACAATGGTCCCTTCCCCAAACTGCTTCTTTTCTTCATCAACTGTAATCAGTGTTTACAAGTTGGTACATTGTCAAGTGATTTGGCAGAGGGTTATTATTTACATTAGGGAAGGTCCTTTCAAATTCCGGATAATTCCCTCTTTGATCAAAGCCTCGATCTTGTCTTTTAGGTTAAACAAACTCCTGCGTCATGTCCTGCGATCCCCGAGCTGGTAACGCTAAGACAATGCTTAGTTTCACTGGCAAGTACGACCTGGGAATAGGATTGGGGATATGCCCTGGATGGGCTGGAGTATTCTCGCCGTTCTCAATCTTTCGTGATAGTTGGGCCAGAGGTTCGGCTAAAGGTGTATATGTCTTGACCGCTTTCTTTCGTGATTTGCCCTGGGTCCGGGAGTATTTGGTGGATGGTTTTGGCGGTCGAGGGCGCGATGTGTTGGTTGGATAACGTGGGGAATTTCTATAGGTAGGTGCTCGTAAGGTGGCTATATATTGCTTGGGTATGATAGGACGCGTGTAGTGAGTAGGCGAAAGTCGATAGATGGCCAAGGCCGAGGGCTTTATGTGCTTTGAAGCTATAGTAGCAGGGTGAAGTGGATTTTCGGGGTGTTTTGATTATAGTAGTGAGGTTGGGATGACGGGCTTTGGTAGGTTGGAATTTGTCGGGACCTATGTTCCTGGATCGCCATGACAGGGACGCCCCATCCCTCCTCTTCTTAATTGCTCAACGAGTCTCGACCGAATGGCCTTACTTGTCGCCCGCAATGCCGCTTAAGTTCGCGATTCCTCCCTGCTTTGATACTCTTCTTCTATGCAAATTCCATTCTGACCACTTCAGTGAGAAATTCCGTCCAATGACGCCTTTTATCATTTTTCGTAAAGAGTCGCATCCTTCATAGATTGCACAAAGAGCCGTGGTCATCTCTCTACTCTTCCTTCGCCCATCAAATGAACTTGTCGCTTCCGCCTCCATCTCATGGCATATTCTCTCAAAGTCTCTGTAGATTTTTCTCTCTCCAATTTCATTAAATAAAAATTTATCCAAGACTGTGGTCGTTGTTAGCAACTCGAACTTGCCCACAAAATCTCCGTGCCATTGTGCTCCCGCTTATGCCATTTTCATGGTCTCTCGCTTGTGTACCGCCGAGCGCTTTCTCACAAACTTCTTATGAACAACTTCATGCTAATATGGCTTGGTCCTTACTCCACTCCAACCAGCTTTGTCACAATACAATCTCAAATGAGCTGGAGGGATTTCCTTCCATCGAATAAGTCAAATTTTGGCACCTTATAATTCGGATGTGCAATCGAACGCTCTGGATGCATGCAAAGAGATCTTCATACTCCGAAGTCCTTCATGCCTCTTGCTGTCAGGTTTGAATGTTTTAAATACTTTTTAGGCTATGAATTTCCCTTGCCATACTTTCATCATTTCTAATCCTTGCTTGCCTTTCCATCTCTTCATATTGGCTCTATCTCCGGTGATGGCGTTTGGTATGGTGTAGTGGAAGGCCTGGCCTGCCAGCTGCATATACCGTGGCACATAATCGCGCTTGTTAGTTGGATGTGTGCCATTGGTATTTGCTGGGTTGCCTGGGTAATTTAGGTGTGGGAGGATATTTTGGATAAGCTGGGTAGTTTCAGTAAGTGGAGTCGGGATGTATATATGGAGTCAAGGATACCGGGTCATTTTTGTAGCGGGTTTTGTTCAGACGGCTGCCTCAAGGGTTGGAGCAGGATGTGGATTGGCACGCTGCCAGGGCCGGGCGACCGAGGATTGGTTCGCTGCGCGGGATTTCGGGAAGGCGGCGCGTAGGAATGATGGTTCGTGGAGATGGAAAGGTGTGTGGAGCAGCCGCGCCGCTCTTGGTTCGTGCAAAGTGGAGTGTTGATGCTGATGGAAAGATTGGCAGTAAGATTCCTGAGCCGCTGCTCGACCCCGCTTCTGTATAGTTGCCATTTGTCGCAGTAGTTACGAGGTATTCATCCCGGACTAAGTATTTCTCCTTTCCGATGTCTCCTGGTTCACCTCCCGGAAGAGCGACAAGTCCCAAACTCGGCTTGTTCGGCTGCTCAATCGCCATTTATGTCTGATGATTGTGCCTTGGATCTCGTGGAAGTAATGGTGTTCCGCCGCCAATCAACGCCAATCAACTTTTTGGAAAATAAAAGCAGCAAAATAAACTCTTCTCTAAAAAAAAATGAAACAAACCAAGTTAGTATGAGACTTAATAATTATTGCTTTGAATAACACGATAGAGTGGAGAACAAGAAACAAGTAGCGCATGTGATTATATGCGGAAATTAAATGCTGCGTCCTAATGTGCACGGGCCTTTATGCCGGAGGTGAGCTTAAACGCATAAAAATATGCAAGATAATCGATAAAATTGATCCAAGCCAAAGATCATGTGATGCCTTTTGTCTTAAAAGGTCGACTTACCGAAATAATAATGCATAATAATAAAGCCGATAACCATAAAAGATATTTATGCTCATGTTCTAAATCTTTGCTTTTGATCACCGAGATGTAAGACGGGACTTAACATTGCCGGTCCGACTCTGGCCCTTCTAGATATTGCACTATATTTTGCATTTGTCTGCCACATCCTGTGGGTAACGACCGTGGTCTCTGAGCCGGAAAATTCCCTTATCCAAATTGGTCGCGTCGTATATCTTCAAAAAACCTTGCTCGCCACTCGTGACTTCATGGTCCGTACTAACAGTGAATCCTCTCGTAAAGCCAGCCGCTTTGATGGTTTCGGGGTACCTCCCGCCCCGACTACCTCCAATGTCTATTGTGTCGAGTATTGTTCCATTCATCGAAGACTCGCTTAGCTCTGGGACAAGTGAAATTCGGCCGGATTGGAATTTCGTAAATCCTCATATTTGCCCTCGGAGGGGGAATTATCTCGCTTTTGTCCCAACCTGGTCGAGTACGCGGATTGGAGCGTAAGGTCGGGAGGCCTTCAACCCGATAAGCAGTTTCAATATAATAAAGCATTTTGCATCAGATGCAGTGGGCTTTTTTTGGCATTCTGGGAGCAGAGGGTATTTCCATTGATCCTGGCTTCACAAAAAGTGGACGCCAAAACCCATACCAATCATTCATGCCGACGAAGCATACGAATCGCTTCTGGCTCGTCCGTAGTGTCGACGCATTTTGTTTCACTCAATGAAGGCCATATGGTCGACCATATTCGGGCGCTCGATAGAAGTGTTCCATTGCCCACATCCGCAAAATAAGGTTGCAGCCTTCGAAGAAACCTCGCTTTCACCTCTTTACATTTCCCTAAAGCCCTAAATATTTCTCGCCAAAATCATAGGGGTTAAAGTGAGTTGCGGCTCGCTTTGCTCCTTTTCCAAAAGTGCCCGTGCTACGAACATATGCAGGTACCGATCTTTCCATACTCAAGCCGAATATCGTAGACCCCAGAAAGGCGCTGGCTGAATGGCAATGGGTCAAGCTGGTCCGCTAATGATCGGGGCAAGAAAATTCATTTTGAATGTCTTGTAACCGTCACTCTGACAAACCGCATTCTCTCATACATGATAATCCATTGAGACCCGCTGAGCGCAAAGCATAGGAAGTTTCGTAGTGTTCTTTAGCCCTAAGTGAAGCGGAGAAATTTCTTTTCCGGATTGGACAGCAAGGGATAATTTGTCTCTACTCCTGGGTAGATCAAATTGGTGAAATAGTTGATTTCCTTCCAAAGTAGGAAGTCATCTTTCAAAATCTCTAATCAAGACAACCTGATCCGGATCCCAAAATGGATCAGTTGTTTCCACCAAATGTTGATCTGTGGAAGATGTCGAACAACGAAACGAGGCAACCCAATCTTCTCCTAATTGCCATTTGGCTGCCAAGGTCAAAGTTTGTCCACCATATTTTCGCTTTGTCTCGAATCCCACTCACCATTCCGACTCGATCGCAATGCACTCCATCTATAACAAAATAAATAAAATAAAAATTAAAATATACGTATTCTTCCGATTTTTGGCATACTGCTTTAGGGCTTTGATCCGCCCATCAATATCCTCGCTACACATAATATACAGTTGATTGGCTCGTTGGGTTGTGAGACCCGTCCGACAATTCTGGTGGTTTTCTTATTTGTGAAGTCGATGCTGCCGATCAACCCACCTAAGATGTATGCATGCATGACTTAAAATAAAGGGTGGTATAGCTCCTCATCTTAAATTTTCAAGATTTGGTCGATCAGACACAAGGTTCTCGTTTAGCGGACTACTCGAGTGAGAAGGTCCACGCTGCCACCAGATGGTCCGTCACCACGCGATACGCCCAACCTCCTAAATTTTGGTGAGAAAGTGAAAGAAATTTATAAAGGTGAAAGCGTAAAACACACTTCGCCGCGTAGTGTGTGGATAGCAAGTCAATTTTTCCCGCAGCGGAAGAAATGATGAACGTAAATGCCAATTTAAGGAAAGCAAGAAGACAATATAGGCAATTAAAGCAGTTTATGCAAAAAATCTCATAAATAAAACACATCAAAGCACTAAATCGATAAGTGAACAAAAAGTAAAGCAATAATTAACCGAATCTTGTTATGGTTAAGAACCTCGAATTCCCACGAGTCGCTTACGTCGTCGTCGCTCTATATTTGACCTCGCCGTCGTCGAAGTGAGCGCCGGACGTGTCCGGTGATTCTGGGTAAAATGATTGAGTGAGTCGCCACCTAATTATCTTTGACGGTGGAATTAGGACACCCAAATATTTAAACTAAGTGCAAAGCATAAAGGTAACCCAATTTTAAGGTTCCGCGAAACTAGCTGCATGTAGATTCTTCAGGTATGGTGGTTCTTTATTATCCTAAAGGGAAGCGGGTTATAAGATCCTTTAAGATCCGCTAACTCCTGCGTTACATCCGATCAAATTCAGGTTAATTATTACATTAGAAAAACTACATGTTTTACAAGTATAATAAATAAAAGATGTTTGCAAATATGATGCATTTTATATAAGTAAAATATGATGCATTTTATAGGTAAATACGATTCTGGATGAGGTTATACAAAAAGAAAGATACATGTAAAGTCTTTTAGAAAAACATGTGCTTATGACAATAAATTTTTTTATAATGCCAAAGAAGCTTAACCTTTCAAAATCAACAAGTTGCAAAAATAATAATAAAAGATAAGCTTACTTTGTACAATTTAATTGAAGCAAATAAAGATGACAAGAGTTGTTTTAAAAATCTTGAATAAGCGTGATCTGAGCCTAAAATAAATAAACTTAGCTTAAGGATTTCTAAGTTTGCAGCCTACAAATAAACAAGCTAGCGAATGTGGTTTCAAATCTTTAACTAACCTATGAATAAATCCTCTAAGTTTGCCTCATTCTAAGCATTTTAATAATTACATAAAGTGCTATAAATAAATATTAAGCAATACAAAGCAGATAAAAGCTGAATTTAAAGAAAGAAATAAAATAAATAAACCCGAGGAATAATTAAGCTTTTATTTTTACTTCTTAGTCCCCGGTGAAGCTGTCAAGAACAAACTAAGTTAGAAACAATTAAATACAAATAACTTCATATCCTGTGATTCAAAACAAAGAATGTTTTGATCATGAGGTCTGCATCTTAAATTTTGAAAAGAACATTCCAATCATCGCCAGTGGCTGCAAAAACATATGACTAATGTGGTTTATTTTTTGATTGCCTCGGCCTACTAAACGTGTTGGTCTCTCGGGTGAAATAGAAAAGATCACTATAATCACGCTTTGGCTACGTAATATATATATAACTTGTTACATTTTAGTCACCTCGCCAATACTTCGCAACATGTTGATCTCTGGATAAAGGTTTAAGCCTCATCCTTGCCCGTGGTTACATTTTCCGCCTTTGTAATCGTGGTAGGCTCTCTAAAATCGACGGATATTTTTCATCTCCAAAGTTAGGTATCGTGTTCAAATCAAGAAAAATAAAATCGAATGTAAACAAAGCAGCAGCAGCAGAGCAGTAAAAACAAGAGTGAGCAAAAGAGCAGAGTGGAAAAAAAAACAGAGGCGTAAAAACAGCTTCAAAATGACGCAAGGTCTAGTTTTAAAACAAGAAAGCAAAGATAACGGTAATTTGAATGCTGAAACAAAGTTGAACTAAATAGAAAGCAATGTTGAAAATGCGGTGTTTAGTTTAAAACAAGAAATGATAAAGCAAGAAACAAGAACTCAAACGGGAGCAAATCCGAACAGAAAACAATACCAACAGACGCGTATTTATTCAAACAAGAAAAACAAAGTAATATGAAAAACCGAGAAGTCGCTCTCCCAAGATGGACGAATATTGGTTTGGATCAATAAAACAACAAAGAGAATGCGGTATTAATTCAATCAATAACATAATAATAACGCTAAAGCAGATGCAGACAAAGCGGATTATGAAAATACCCGACCCGAAGTTCTAAAATTCGAAATATTCAAATCGGTCGCCAATGACTGGTCGCTGATTCAAACCCGAATCAGTGATCCAAAATCCCAAATCAAATAATTTCACCAAATTCAGATAACCAACATATAGAAATATGAAATGCAAGAATTTCAAAATAATAATCAATCGGTTTGATCCGACCCGTAGTCGCTGACCTGACCTCAATCACCAGCGCAACCCGAAATCGTAATAATTTCACCAATTTCAGATAACCAACATATAGAAATATGAAGTGCAAGAATTTCAAACAATACCCGAATCGTCGCGACCCGACCGTAAGTCGCTGACCTGACCGAATCTGGCATAAAAACCCGAAATCGAATAATTTCACCTAAATTCAGATAACCAACATATAGAAATATGAAATGCAAGAACTTCAAACAATATCTAACCAACGTTTGATTTTGACCGTCAGCCGATCTGACCTAATCCTGTGATGCAACCCTAAATCGAATAATTTTCACCAAATTCGTATAACCAACATATAGAAATATGAAAATGCAAGAATTTCCAAACAATACCGAATCGGTCGACTGACCGGTCGCTGACTCCGACCTGAATCCTAGATGCTAAACCAAATCGAATAATTTCATCAAAATCTGGTATAACCAACATATAGAAATATGAAATGCAAGCAATTGAAAACAATACCCGAACCGGTCGACTGACCGGTCGTTGACCCGATCTCAAACAAGTTGATGCCAAATCAGAGAATCAAAAAACGGAGAACAAACCTTTTCTGACCAATTTTTGAACAATGGGCTGGAGGAAAATGTTTGAACCCAAGAACACAACCAAAAATATTTTATACCCAAATCGGACCTCCGAAAATATCTCGGTTTTCTTTCTTTTTTTTCTCTTCTCTTTTCTCCTTTTTTCGAAGAACACTAGGGGTTTTTATAGCCCCATTTCTCCCAAAAACCGAGCTCAAATTTGAAATAAAGGGCCCAAAAATAATGATTTTGGAACGGGTTTTTAGGGGGTATGGGTTGGTATGTCAAAGCCGCGCGGTGTGGCGACATTGGTGGTGTCATGAAGGGGGCGTGCTGACGTGGGGGGGCGGGCGGCGATTGGAGAGGGTTAGGGTGTAGGGTTTTTAGGTCTTCTTTTTTTTTTTTGATTTTGGGGTTTTGTTTTTGGGTTAAAAGGCGACCGGTCGGTAAGTTGGGCCGGTTCTGGTCATGCGGGTTCCAAATGGGCCGATTGGTTGGGGATTGTGGGCTCGGCTGGCTCGGGCTTTGCCTTGGTTTGGGTTGGCCATAGGAATTTAATTGGGAAATTCCACTGGGTCCTGGCTGGGCTCTGGGAATCGGGGGAATTAAAATGTGGTGCTGATTTATTTTGGGTGAGGGAGATTAAATGGGTTAAATGGGTTGGGCTTTGGTGAAATGGGTGAAAATTGTTTTGGGTTAGGAAATAAAAATGGGTTAGAAATTGTTTTGGGTTTAAATTGTTTTGGGTTTGGGTATAAGATGTTGGAATTTTAATTGGGGAGTTTTGGGCTTGATCTAAAAATGGGTTTTAATTTAGGTTGGGTAGAAATTGTGTATTGGGTTAGGGAAATAAAAATGGGTTAGGGAATTGAAAAATATAAAAGGGTTTTAATATTAAAGATATTATATATATATATATATATTTTGTAAAAGATGTGGAATTATTTAAAATAACATAACAATGTTGATAATAATAAAATATAATTTTTATGAAATGCTTAATGCTTAATAAAAGGGAAAGGGCGATGCAATTTTATGAGAATAAAATAATATAGCATTTCGGATAAAAATGCAAATGATATAAATATATGAATAATAACAATATGTAAGATACACATATATGCCTATATTTTAACAAATTATTTTAAAAGTGTCAAAAATATTAAAAATTACTTAATAAAATCATCATAAAGATGGGGACAAAATTGGGTGTCAACATATATTGCATATCATCGTGGGCTTAAGTCTTGAGTCTCGGGTTTAGGATTTCAAGTTAAGGACTTGATGCTCGAGGTTATTTGAATTGACATTCATACCTATATTACCATGGGATTTGCATTGAAATATATTATATATCATCAGTGGCTCGGGGCTTGAGGATCGGGGATCAAGGATCGAGGCTAAAGGCTTGTACTAATTTCAATTGGCATTCATACATTAAATACCTTGGGATTTGACATTGAAATATATTGTATATCATCTCGAGGGCTTAAAGCTCGAGACTCAGGGCTCAAGTCTCGAGGCTCAAGGCTTAAGGCTAGGTGCTTGTGACTCAAGGTTTGGAGTAATTTGAATTGACATTCGTACATACATTACCACGAGATTTGACATTGAAATCTATTGTATATCATCAAAGGCTCAGGTCATTGGGCATGAGGCACAGGGTTCAAAGCTTGACACTTAGAGTAATTTAATGTGACATTCATACATACATTGATATGAGATTTGACATTGAAATATATTGTAGATCATCATTGACTCGAGGTTCGGTGCTCAATGCTCAAGGCTCGAGGCTTGGAGTAATTTTATTTGACATACATACATATATTACCATGAGATTTGATATTGAAATATATTGTATATTATCAGGGGCATAAGGCATGAGTCTCGGGTCTCTGGGTTCGAGTATAGGATTCGATGCTCGAGGTTACTTGAATTGACATTCATACCTACATTACCATGGGATTTCACATTGAAATTTATTATATATCATAAGGGGCTCGGGGCTTGAGGATCGGGGATCAAGGATCAAAGCTTAAGGCTCGAGACCCGAAGCTCAAGGTTCGATGGTTGGAGTAATTTGATTTGAAATTTATACATACATTACCACGAGATTTGATATTGAAATATATTGCATATCATCAGGGGCTTAAGGCTTGAGTCTCGGGGTTCAGGGTTTCAAGTTAAGGACTCGATGCTCGAGGTTATTTGAATTGACATTCATACCTATATTACCATGGGATTTGCATTGAAATCTATTATATATCATCAGAGGCTCGTGGCTTGAGGATCGGGGCTCAAGTATCGAGGCTCAAGGCTTGTAGTAATTTCAATTGGCATTCATACATTAAATACCATGGGATTTGACATTGAAATATACTGTATATCATCTGAGGCTTAAAGCTCGAGGCTCAGGGCTGAAGTCTCGAGGCTCAGGTTTAAGGCTAGGTGCTTGAGACTCAAGGTTTGCAGTAATTTGAATTGACATTCATACATACATTACCACGAGATTTGACATTGAAATCTATTATATATCATCAAAGGCACAGGTCTTTGGGCATGAGGCGCAGGGCTCAAAGCTTGACGATTAGAGTAATTTAAAGTGACATTCATACATACATTGATATGAGATTTGACATAGAAATATAATGTAGATCATCCGGGACTAGAGGTTCGGGGCTCAATGCTCAAGGATCGAGACCCGAGCCTCAAGGCTCGAGGCTTGGAGTAATTTTATTTGACATTCATACATACTTTACCATGAGATTTGATATTGAAATATATTGTATATTATCAGGGCTTAAGGCTTGAGTCTCGGGGCTCTGGGTTCGAGTATGGGATTCGATGCTCGAGGTTATTTGAATTGATATTTATACCTACATTACCGGGGGATTTGACATTGAAATTCATTATATATCATCAGGGGATCGGGGTTGAGGATCGGGGCTCAAGGATCAAGGCTTAAGGCTCGAGACCCGAGGCTCAAGGCTCGAGACTTGGAGTAATTTGATTTGACATTTATACATACATTACCACGAGATTTGATATTGAAATATAGTGCATATCATCAGGGGCTTAAGGCTTGAGTCTCGGGGTTCAGGGTTTCAAGTTAAGGACTCGATGCTCGAAGTTATTTGAATTGATATTCATACCTATATTACCATGGTATTTGCATTGAAATCTATTATATATCATCAGGGGCTCGGGGCTTGAGGATCGGGGCTCAAGGATCGAGGCTAAAGGCTTGTAGTAATTTCAATTGGCATTCATACATTAAATACCATGGGATTTGACATTGAAATATATTGTATATCATCTGAGGCTTAAAGCTAGAGACTCAGGGCTCAAGTCTCGAGGCTCAAGGCTTAAGGCTAGGTTCTTGAGACTAAAGGTTTGGAGTAATTTGAATTGACATTCATACATACATTACCACGAGATTTGACATTGAAATCTATTGTATATCATCAAAGGCTTAGGTCTTTGTGCATGAGGCGCAGAGCTCAAAGCTTGACACTTAGAGTAATTTAAAGTGACATTCATACATACATCGATATGAGATTTGACATTGAAATATATTGTAGATCATCAGTGACTCGAGGTTCGGTGCTCAATGCTCAAGGGTCGAGGCTTGGAGTAATTTTATTTTACATACATACATATATTACCATGAGATTTGATATTGAAAATGTATTGTATATTATCAGGGGCATAAGGCATGAGTCTCGGGTCTCTGGGTTCAAGTATAGGATTCAATGCTTGAGGTTATTTGAATTGACATTCATACCTACATTACCATGGGATTTTACATTGAAATTCGTTTTATATCATCAGGGGCTCGGGGCTTTAGGATCGGGGCTCAAGGATTAACGCTTAAGGATCGAGACCCGAGGCTTAAGGTTCGAGGCTTGGAGTAATTTGATTTGACATTTATACATACATTACTACGAGATTTGATATTGAAATATATTGCATATCATCAGGGGATTAAGACTTGAGTCTCGGGGTTCAGGGTTACAAGTTAAGGACTCGATGCTCGAGGTTATTTGAATTGACATTCATACCTATATTACCATGGGATTTTCATTGAAATCTATTATATATCATCAGGGGCTCGGGGCTTGAGGATCGTGGCTCAAGGATCAAGACTATAGGCTTGTAGTAATTTCAATTGGCATTCATACATTAAATACCATGGGAGTTGACATTGAAATATATTGTATATCATCTGAGGCTTAAAGCTTGAGAATCACGGCTCAAGTCTCGAGGCTCAAGGCTTAAGGCTAGGTTCTTGAGACTCAAGGTTTGGAGTAACTTGAATTGACATTCATACATACATTACCACGAGATTTGACATTGAAATCTATTGTATATCACCAAAGGCTCAGGTCTTTGTGCATGAGGCGCAGGGCTCAAAGCTTGACACTTAGAGTAATTTAAAGTGACATTCATACATACATTGATATGAGATTTGACATTGAAATATATTGTAGATCATTAGTGACTCGAGGTTCGGTGCTCAATTCTCAAGGCTCGAGGCTTGGAGTAATTTTATTTGACATAGATACATACATTACCATGAGATTTGATATTGAAATATATTGTATATTATCAGGGGCATAAGGCTTGAGTCTCGGGTCTCTGGGTTCGAGTATAGGATTCGGTGCTCGAGGTTATGTGAATTGACATTCATACCTACATTACCATGGGATTTGATATTGAAATTGATTATATATCATCAGGGGCTCGGGGCTTGAGAATCAGGGCTCAAGGATCAAGGCTTAAGGGTCGGGACCCGAGACTCAAGGTTCGAGGCTTGGAGTAATTTGATTTGACATTTATACATACATTACCACGAGAATTGATATTGAAATATATTGCATATCATCAGGGGATTAAGGCTTGAGTCTCGGGGTTCAGGGTTTCAAGTTAAGGACTCGATGCTCGAGGTTATTTGAATTGACATTCATACCTATATTACCATGGGATTTGCATTGAAATCTATTATATATCATCAGGGGCTCGGGGCTTGAGGATCGGGGCTCAAGGATCGAGGCTCAAGGCCTGTAGTAATTTCAATTGGCATTCATACATTAAATACCATGGGATTTGACATTGAAATATATTGTATATCATCTGAGGCTAAAATCTCGAGGCTCAGGACTCAAGTCTCGAGGCTCAAGGCTTAAGGCTAGGTGCTTGTGACTCAAGGTTTGGAGTAATTTGAATTGACATTCATACATACATTACCACGACATTTGACATTGAAATCTATTGTATATCATCAAAGGATCAGGTCTTTGGGCATGAGGCGTAGGGCTCAAAGCTTGACACTTAGAGTAATTTAAAGTGACATTCATACATACATTGATATGAGATTTGACATTGAAATATATTGTAGATCATCAGTGACTCGAGGTTCGGTGCTCAATGCTCAAGGGTCGAGGCTTGGAGTAATTTTATTTTACATACATACATATATTACCATAAGATTTGATATTGAAATGTATTGTATATTATCAGGGGCATAAGGCATGAGTCTCGGGTCTCTGGGTTCAAGTATAGGATTCAATGCTCGAGGTTATTTGAATTGACATTCATACCTTCATTACCATGGGATTTTACATTGAAATTCATTATATATCATCAGGGACTCGGGGCTTTAGGATCGGGGCTCAAGGATTAACGCTTAAGTATCGAGACCCGAGGCTTAAGGTTCGAGGCTTGGAGTAATTTGATTTGACATTTATACATACATTACTACGAGATTTGATATTGAAATATATTGCATATCATCAGGGGCTTAAGACTTGAGTCTCGGGGTTCAGGGTTACAAGTTAAGGACTCGATGCTCGAGGTTATTTGAATTGACATTCATACCTATATTACCATGGGATTTTCATTGAAATCTATTATATATCATCAGGGGCTCGGGGCTTGAGGATCGTGGCTCAAGGATCAAGACTATAGGCTTGTAGTAATTTCAATTGGCATTCATACATTAAATACCATGGGAGTTGACATTGAAATATATTGTATATCATCTGAGGCTTAAATCTTGAGAATCACGGCTCAAGTCTCGAGGCTCAAGGCTTAAGGCTAGGTTCTTGACACTCAAGGTTTGGAGTAATTTGAATTGACATTCATACATACATTACCACGAGATTTGACATTGAAATCTATTGTATATCACCAAAGGCTCAGGTCTTTGTGCATGAGGCGTAGGGCTCAAAGCTTGACACTTAGAGTAATTTAAAGTGACATTCATACATACATTGATATGAGATTTGACATTGAAATATATTGTAGATCATTAGTGACTCGAGGTTCGGTGCTCAATTCTCAAGGCTCGAGGCTTGGAGTAATTTTATTTGACATAGATACATACATTACCATGAGATTTGATATTGAAATATATTGTATATTATCAGGGGCATAAGGCTTGAGTCTCGGGTCTCTGGGTTCGAGTATAGGATTCGATGGTCGAGGTTATTTGAATTGACATTCATACCTACATTACCATGGGATTTGACATTGAAATTCTTTATATATCATCAGGGGCTCTGGGCTTGAGGATCGGGGCTCAAGGATCAAGGCTTAAGGCTCGAGACCTGAGGCTCAAGGTTCGAGGCTTGGAGTAATTTAATTTGACATTTATACATACATTACCACGAGAATTGATATTGGAACATATTGCATATCATCATGGGCTTAAGGCTTGAGTCTCGGGGTTCAGGGTTTCAAATTAAGGACACGATGCTCGAGGTTATTTGAATTGACATTCATACCTATATTACCATGGGATTTGCATTGAAATCTATTATATATCATCAGGGGCTCGGGGCTTGAGGATCGGGACTCAAGTATCGAGGCTAAAGGCTTGTAGTAATTTCAATTGGCATTCATACATTAAATACAATGGGATTTGACACTGAAATATAGTGTATATCATCTGAGTCTTAAATCTCGAGGCCCAGGGCTCATGTCTCGAGGCTCATGGCTTAAGGGTAGGTGCTTGAGACTCAAGGTTTGGAGTAATTTGAATTGACATTTATACATACATTACCACGAGATTTGACATTGAAATCTATTATATATCATCAAAGGCTTAGGTCTTTGGGCATGAGGCGCAGGGCTCAAATCTTGACACTTAGAGTAATTTAATGTGACATTCATACATACATTGATATGAGATTTGACATTGAAATATATTATAGATCATCAGTGACTCGAGGTTCGGTGCTCAATGCTCAAGGCTCGAGGCTTGGAGTAATTTTATTTGACATACATACATACATTACCATGAGATTTGATATTGAAATATATTGTATATTATCAGGGGCATAAGGCTTGAGTCTCGGGTCTCTGGGTTCGAGTATAGGATTCGATGGTCGAGGTTATTTGAATTGACATTCATACCTACATTACCATGGGATTTGACATTGAAATTCTTTATATATCATCAGGGGCTCTGGGCTTGAGGATCGGGGCTCAAGGATCAACGCTTAAGGCTCGAGACCTGAGGCTCAAGGTTTGAGGCTTGGAGTAATTTAATTTGACATTTATACATATATTACCACGAGAATTGATTTTGGAATATATTGCATATCATCAGAGGCTTAAGGCTTGAGTCTCGGGGTTCAGGGTTTCAAGTTAAGGACTCGATGCTCGAGGTTATTTGAATTGACATTCATACCTATATTACCATGGGATTTGCATGGAAATCTATTATATATCATCAGGGGCTCGGGGCTTGAGGATCGGGACTCAAGTATCGAGTCTAAAGGCTTGTAGTAATTTCAATTGGCATTCATACATTAAATACCATGGGATTTGACACAGAAATATAGTGTATATCATTTGAGTCTTAAATCTCGAGGCCCAGGGCTCATGTCTCGAGGCTCATGGCTTAAGGCTAGGTGCTTGAGACTCAAGGTTTGGAGTAATTTGAATTGGCATTTATACATACATTACCACGAGATTTGACATTGAAATCTATTGTATATCATCAAAGGCTCAGGTCTTTGGGCATGAGGCGCAGAGCTCAAAGCTTGACACTTAGTGTAATTTAATGTGACATTCATACATACATTGATATGAGATTTGATATTGAAATATATTGTAGATCATCAGTGACTCGACGTTCGGTGCTCAATGCTCAAGGCTCGAGGCTTCGAGTAATTTTATTTGACATACATACATACATTACCATGAGATTTGATATTGAAATATATTGTATATTATCAGGGCATAAGGCTTGAGTCTCGGGTCTCTGGGTTCGAGTATAGGATTCGATGCTCGAGGTTATTTGAATTGACATTCATACCTACATTACCATGGGATTTGACATTGAAATTCATTATATATCATCAGGGGCTCTAGGCTTGAGGATCGGGGCTCAAGGATCAAGGCTTAAGGCTCGAGACCTGAGGCTCAAGGTTCGAGGCTTGGAGTAATTTAATTTGACATTTATACATACATTACCACGGGAATTGATATTGGAATATATTGCATATCATCAGGGGCTTAAGGCTTGAGTCTCGGGGTTCAGGGTTTCAAGTTAAGGACTCGATGCTCGAGGTTATTTGAATTGACATTCATACCTATATTACCATGGGATTTGCATTGAAATCTATTATATATCATCAGGGGCTCGGGGCTTGAGGATCGGGACTAAAGTATCGAGGCTAAAGGCTTGTAGTAATTTCAATTGGCATTCATACATTAAATACCATGGGATTTGACACTGAAATATAGTGTATATCATCTGAGTCTTAAATCTCGAGGCCCAGGGCTCATATCTTGAGGCTCATGGCTTAAGGCTAGGTGCTTGATACACAAGGTTTGGAGTAATTTGAATTGACATTTATACATACATTACCACTAGATTTGACATTGAAATCTATTGTATATCATCAAAGGCTCTGGTCTTTGGGCATGAGGCGCAGGGCTCAAATCTTGACACTTAGAGTAATTTAATGTGACATTCATACATACATTGATATGAGATTTGACATTGAAATATATTGTAGATCATCAGTGACTCGAGGTTCGGTGCTCAATGCTCAAGGCTCGAGGCTTGGAGTAATTTTATTTGACATACATACATACATTACCATGAGATTTGATATTGACATATATTGTATATTATCAGGGGCATAAGGCTTGAGTCACGGGTCTCTGGGTTCATGTATAGGATTCGATGCTCGAGGTTATTTGAATTGACATTCATACCAACATTACCATGGGATTTTACATTGAAATTCATTTTATATCATCATGGGCTCTGGGCTTGAGGATCGGGGCTCAAGGATCAAGGATTAAGGCTCGAGACCTGAGGCTCAAGGTTCGAGGCTTGGAGTAATTTAATTTTACATTTATACATACATTACCACGAGATTTGATATTGAAATATATTTCATATCATCAGGGGCTTAAGGCTTGAGTCTCGGGGTTCAGGGTTTCAAGTTAAGGACTCGATGCTCGAGGTTAGTTGAATTGACATTCATACCTATATTACCATGGGATTTGCATTAAAATCTATTACATATCATCAGGGGCTCGGGGCTTGAGGATCGGGGCTCAAGGATCGAGGCTCAAGGCCTGTAGTAATTTCTATTGGCATTCATACATTAAATACCATGGGATTTGACATTGAAATATATTGTATATCATCTGAGGCTTAAATCTCGAGGCTCAGGACTCAAGTCTCGAGGCTTAAGGCTTAAGGCTAGGTGCTTGTGACTCAAGGTTTGGAGTAATTTGAATTGACATTCATACATACATTACCACGAGATTTGACATTGAAATCTATTGTATATCATCAAAGGATCAGGTCTTTGGGCATGAGGCGCAGGGCTCAAAGCTTGACACTTAGAGTAATTTAAAGTGACATTCATACATACATTGATATGAGATTTGACATTGAAATATATTGTAGATCATTAGTGACTCGAGGTTCGGTGCTCAATGCTCAAGGCTCGAGGCTTGGAGTAATTTTATTTGACATTCATACATACATTACCATGAGATTTGATATTGAAATATATTGTATATTATCAGGGGCTTAAGGCTTGAGTCTCGGGGTTCTGGGTTCGAGTATAGGATTCGATGCTTGAGGTTATTTGAATTAACATGGGATTTGACATTGAAATTCATTATATATCATCAGGGGTTCGGGGCTTAAGGATCGGGGCTCAAGGATCAAGGCTTAAGGCTCGAGACCCGAGGCTCAAGGTTCGAGGCTTGGAGTAATTTGATTTGACATTTATACATACATTACGACGAGATTTGATATTGAAATATATTGCAATTTATCAGGGGCTTAAGGCTTGAGTCTCGGGGTTCAGGGTTTCAAGTTGAGGACTCGATGCTCGATGTTATTTGAATTGACGTTCATACGTATATTACCATGGGATTTGCATTGAAATCTATTATATATCATCAGGGGCTCGGGGTTTGAGGATCGGGACTCAAGTATAGAGGCTAAAGGCTTGTAGTAATTTCAATTGGCATTCATACATTAAATACCATGAGATTTGACACTGAAATATAGTGTATATCATCTGAGTCTTAAATCTCGAGGCTCAGGGCTCATGTCTAGAGGCTCATGTCTTAAGGCTAGGTGCTTGAGACTCAAGGTTTGGAGTAATTTTAATTGACATTCATACATACATTACCACGAGATTTGACATTGAAATCTATTGTATATCTTCAAAGGCTCAGGTCTTTGGGCATGAGGCGTAGGGCTCAAAGCTTGACACTTAGAGTAATTTAATGTGACATTCATACATACATCGATATGAGATTTGACATTGAAATATATTGTAGATCATCAGTGACTCGAGGTTCGGTGCTCAATGCTCAAGGCTCGAGGCTTGGAGTAATTTTATTTGACATACATACATACATTACCATGAGATTTGATATTGAAATATATTGTATATTATCAGGGGCATAAGGCTTGAGCCTCGGGTCTCTGGGTTCGAGTATAGGATTCGATGCTCGAGGTTATTTGAATTGACATTCATACCTACATTACCATGGGATTTGACATTGAAATTCATTATATATCATCAGGGGCTTTGGGCTTGAGGATCGGGGCTCAAGGATCAAGGCTTAAGGCTCGAGACCTGAGGCTCAAGGTTCGAGGCTTGGAGTAATTTAATTTTACATTTATACATACATTACCACGAGATTTGATATTGAAATATATTGCATATCATCAGGGGCTTAAGGCTTGAGTCTCGGGGTTCAGGGTTTCAAGTTAAGGACTCGATGCTCGAGGTTATTTGAATTGACATTCATATCTATATTACCATGGGATTTGCATTGAAATCTATTACATATCATCAGGGGCTCGGGGCTTGAGGATCGGCTCTCAAGGATCGAGGCTCAAGGCCTGTAGTAATTTCAATTGGCATTCATACATTAAATACCATGGGATTTGACACTGAAATATAGTGTATATCATCTTAGTCTTAAATCTCGAGGCCCAGGGCTCATGTCTCGAGGCTCATGGCTTAAGGCTAGGTGCTTGAGACTCAAGGTTTGGAGTAATTTGAATTGACATTTATACATACATTACCACGAGATTTGATATTGAAATCTATTGTATATCATCAAAGGCTCAGGTCTTTGGGCATGAGGCGCAGTGCTCAAAGCTTGACACTTAGTGTAATTTAATGTGACATTCATACATACATTGATATGAGATTTGACATTGAAATATATTGTAGATCATCAGTGACTCGAGGTTCGGTGCTCAATGCTCAAGGCTCGAGGCTTGGAGTAATTTTATTTGACATACATACATACATTACCATGAGATTTGATATTGAAATATATTGTATATTATCAGGGGCATAAGGCTTGAGTCTCGGGTCTCTGGGTTCGAGTATAGGATTCGATGCTTGAGGTTATATGAATTGACATTCATACCTACATTACCATGGGATTTGACATTGAAATTCATTATATATCATCAGGGGCTCTAGGCTTGAGGATCGAGGCTCAAGGATCAAGGATCAAGGCTTAAGGCTCGAGACCTGAGGCTCAAGGTTCGAGGCTTGGAGTAATTTAATTTGACATTTATACATACATTACCACAAGATTTGATATTGAAATATATTGCATATCATCAGGGGCTTAAGGCTTGAGTCTCGGGGTTCACGGTTTCAAGTTCAGGACTCGATGCTCGAGGTTATTTGAATTGACATTCATACCTATATTACCATGGTATTTGCATTGAAATCTATTATATATCATCAGGGGCTCGGGGGTTGAGGATCGGGGCTCAAGGATTGAGGCTAAAGGCTTGTAGTAATTTCAATTGGCATTCATACATTAAATACCATGGGATTTGACATTGAAATATATTGTATATCATCTGAGGCTTAAAGCTCGAGACTCAGGGCTCAAGTCTCGAGGCTCAAGGCTTAAGGCTAGGTTCTTGAGACTAAAGGTTTGGAGTAATTTGAATTGACATTCATACATACATTACCACGAGATTTGACATTGAAATATATTGTATATCATCAAAGGCTCAGGTCTTTGGGCATGAGGCGCAGGGCTCAAAGCTTGACACTTAGAGTAATTGAAAGTGACATTCATACATACATTGATATGAGATTTGACATTGAATATATTGTAGATCATTAGTGACTCGAGGTTCGGTGCTCAATGCTCAACAATCGAGGCTTGGAGTAATTTTATTTGACATAGATACATACATTACCATAAGATTTGATATTGAAATATATTGTATATTATCAGGGGCATAAGGCTTGAGTCTCAGGTCTCTGGGTTTGAGTATAGGATTCGATGCTCGAGGTTATTTGAATTGACATTCATACCTACATTACCATGGGATTTGACATTGAAATTGATTATATATCATCAGGGGCTCGGGGCTTGAGAATCAGGGCTCAAGGATCAAGGCTTAAGGGTCGAGACCCGAGGCTCAAGGTTCAAAGCTTGGAGTAATTTACTTTGACATTTATACATACATTACCACGAGAATTGATATTGAAATATATTGCATATCATCAGGGGCTTAAGGCATGAGTCTCGGGGTTCAGGGTTTCAAGTTAAGGACTCGATGCTCGAGGTTATTTGAATTGACATTCATACCTATATTACCATGGGATTTGCATTGAAATCTATTATATATCATCAGGGGCTCGGGGCTTGAGGATCGGGGCTCAAGGATCGAGGCTCAAGGCCTGTAGTAATTTCAATTGGCATTCATACATTAAATACCATGGGATTTGACATTGAAATATATTGTATATCATCTGAGGCTTAAATCTCGAGGCTCAGGACTCAAGTCTCGAGGCTCAAGGCTTAGTGCTAGGTGCTTGTGACTCAAGGTTTGGAGTAATTTGAATTGACATTCATACATACATTACCACGATATTTGACATTGAAATCTATTGTATATCATCAAAGGATCAGGTCTTTGGGCATGAGGTGCAGGGCTCAAAGCTTGACACTTAGAGTAATTTAAAGTGACATTCATACATACATTGATATGAGATTTGACATTGAAATATATTGTAGATCATTAGTGACTCGAGGTTCGGTGCTCAATGCTCAAGGCTCGAGGCTTGGAGTAATTTTATTTGACATTCATACATACATTACCATGAGATTTGATATTGAAATATATTGTATATTATCAGGGGCATAAGGCTTGAGTCTCGGGTCTCTGGGTTCGAGTATAGGATTCGATGCTTGAGGTTATATGAATTGACATTCATACCTACATTACCATGGGATTTGACATTGAAATTCATTATATATCATCAGGGGCTCTAGGCTTGAGGATCGAGGCTCAAGGATCAAGGATCAAGGCTTAAGGCTCGAGACCTGAGGCTCAAGGTTCGAAGCTTGGAGTAATTTGATTTGACATTTATACATACATTGCCACGAGATTTGATACTGAAATATATTGCATATTATCAGGGGCTTAAGGCTTGAGTCTCGGGGTTCAGGGTTTCAAGTTAAGGACTCGATGCTCGAGGTTATTTGAATTGACATTCATACCTATATTACCATGGGATTTGCATTGAAATCTATTATATATCATCAGGGGCTCGGGGCTTGAGGATCGGGACTCAAGTATCGAGGCTAAAGGCTTGTAGTAATTTCAATTGACATTCATACATTAAATACCATGGGATTTGACACTGAAATATAGTGTATATCATCTGAGTCTTAAATCTCGAGGCTCAGGGCTCATGTATCGAGGCTCATGGCTTAAGGCTAGGTGCTTGAGACTCAAGGTTTGGAGTAATTTTAATTGACATTCATACATACATTACCACCGGATTTGATATTGAAATATATTGTATATAATCAAAGGATCAGGTCTTTGGGCATGAGGCACAAGGCTCAAAGCTTGACACTTAGAGTAATTTAATGTGACATTCATACATACATTGATATGAGATTTGACATTGAAATATATTGTAGATCATCAGTGACTCGAGGTTCGGTGCTCAATGCTCAAGGCTCGAGGCTTGGAGTAATTTTATTTGACATACATACATACATTACCATGAGATTTGATATTGAAATATATTGTATATTATCAGGGGCATAAGGCTTGAGTCTCAGGTCTCTGGGTTCGAGTATAGGATTCGATGCTCGAGGTTATTTGAATTGACATTCATACCTACATTACCATGGGATTTGACATTGAAATTCATTATATATCATCAGGGGCTCTGGGGTTGAGGATCGGGGCTCAAGGATCAAGGCTTAAGGCTCGAGACCTGAGGCTCAAGGTTCGAGGCTTGGAGTAATTTAATTTTACATTTATACATACATTACCATGAGATTTGATATTGAAATATATTGCATATCATCAGGGGCTTAAGGCTTGAGTCTCGGGGTTCAGGGTTTCAAGTTAAGGACTCGATGCTCGAGGTTATTTGAATTGACATTCATACTTATATTACCATGGGATTTGCATTGAAATCTATTATATATCATCAGGGGCTCGGGGCTTGAGGATCGGGACTAAAGTATCGAGGCTAAAGGCTTGTAGTAATTTCAATTGGCATTCATACATTAAATACCATGGGATTTGACACTGAAATATAGTGTATATCATTTGAGTCTTAAATCTCGAGGCCCAGGGCTCATGTCTCGAGGCTCATGGCTTAAGGCTAGGTGCTTGATACTCAAGGTTTGGAGTAATTTGAATTGACATTTATACAAACATTACCACGAGATTTGACATTGAAATCTATTGTATATCATCAAAGGCTCTGGTCTTTGGGCATGAGGCGCAGGGCTCAAATCTTGACACTTAGAGTAATTTAATGTGACATTCATACATACATTGATATGAGATTTGACATTGAAATATATTGTAGATCATCAGTGACTCGAGGTTCGGTGCTCAATGCTCAAGGCTCGAGGCTTGGAGTAATTTTATTTGACATACATACATACATTACCATGAGATTTGATATTGACATATATTGTATATTATCAGGGGCATAAGGCTTGAGTCTCGGGTCTCTGGGTTCAAGTATAGGATTCGATGCTCGAGGTTATTTGAATTGACATTCATACCTACATTACCATGGGATTTTACATTGAAATTCATTTTATATCATCATGGGCTCTGGGCTTGAGGATCGGGGCTCAAGGATCAAGGATTAAGGCTCGAGACCTGAGGCTCAAGGTTCGAGGCTTAGAGTAATTTAATTTTACATTTATACATACATTACCACGAGATTTGATATTGAAATATATTGCATATCATCAGGGGCTTAAGGCTTGAGTCTCGGGGTTCAGGGTTTCAAGTTAAGGACTCGATGCTCGTGGTTATTTGAATTGACATTCATACCTATATTACCATGGGATTTGCATTAAAATCTATTACATATCATCAGGGGCTCGGGGCTTGAGGATCGGGGCTCAAGGATTGAGGCTCAAGGCCTGTAGTAATTTCTATTGGCATTCATACATTAAATACCATGGGATTTGACATTGAAATATATTGTATATCATCTGAGGCTTAAATCTCGAGGCTCAGGACTCAAATCTCGAGGCTTAAGGCTTAAGGCTAGGTGCTTGTGACTCAAGGTTTGGAGTAATTTGAATTGACATTCATACATACATTACCACGACATTTGACATTGAAATCTATTGTATATCATCAAAGGATCAGGTCTTTGGGCATGAGGCGCAGGGCTCGAAGCTTGACACTTAGAGTAATTTAAAGTGACATTCATACATACATTGATATGAGATTTGACATTGAAATATATTGTAGATCATTAGTGACTCGAGGTTCGGTGCTCAATGCGCAAGGCTCGAGGCTTGGAGTAATTTTATTTGACATTCATACATACATTACCATGAGATTTGATATTGAAATATATTGTATATTATCAGGGGCTTAAGGCTTGAGTCTCGGGGCTCTGGGTTCGAGTATAGGATTCGATGCTCGAGGTTATTTGAATTAACATTCATACCTACATTACCATGGGATTTGACATTGAAATTCATTATATATCATCAGGGGTTCGGGGCTTAAGGATCGGGGCTCAAGGATCAAGTATTAAGGCTCGAGACCCGAGGCTCAAGGTTCGAGGCTTGGAGTAATTTGATTTGACATTTATACATACATTACGACGAGATTTGATATTGAAATATATTGCATATTATCAGGGGCTTAAGGCTTGAGTCTCGGGGTTCAGGGTTTCAAGTTGAGGACTCGATTCTCGAGGTTATTTGAATTGACGTTCATACGTATATTACCATGGGATTTGCATTGAAATCTATTATATATCATCAGGGGCTCGGGGCTTGAGGATCGGGACTAAAGTATAGAGGCTAAAGGCTTGTAGTAATTTCAATTGGCATTCATACATTAAATACCATGGGATTTGACACTGAAATATAGTGTATATCATCTGAGTCTTAAATCTCGAGGCTCAGGGATCATGTCTCGAGGCTCATGTCTCGAGGCTCGGTGCTTGAGACTCAAGGTTTGGAGTAATTTTAATTGACATTCATACATACATTACCACGAGATTTGACATTGAAATCTATTGTATATCATCAAAGGCTCAGGTCTTTGGGCATGAGGCGTAGGGCTCAAAGCTTGACACTTAGAGTAATTTAATGTGACATTCATACATACATTGATATGAGATTTGACATTGAAATATATTGTAGATCATCAGTGAGTCGAGGTTCGGTGCTCAATGCTCAAGGCTCGAGGCTTGGAGTAATTTTATTTGACATACATACATACATTACCATGAGATTTGATATTGAAATATATTGTATATTATCAGGGGCATAAGGCTTGAGTCTCGGGTCTCTGGGTTCTAGTATAGGATTCGATGCTCGAGGTTATTTGAATTGACATTCATACCTACATTACCATGGGATTTGACATTGAAATTCATTATATATCATCAGGGGCTCTGGGCTTGAGGATCGGGGCTCAAGGATCAAGGCTTAAGGCTCGAGACCTGAGGCTCAAGGTTCGAAGCTTGGAGTAATTTAATTTTACATTTATACATACATTACCACGAGATTTGATATTGAAATATATTGCATATCATCAGGGGCTTAAGGCTTGAGTCTCGGGGTTCAGGGTTTCAAGTTAAGGACTCGATGCTCGAGGTTATTTGAATTGACATTCATACCTATATTACCATGGGATTTGCATTGAAATCTATTACATATCATCAGGGGCTCGGGGCTTGAGGATCGGGGCTCAAGGATCGAGGGTCAAGGCCTGTAGTAATTTCAATTGGCATTCATACATTAAATACCATGGGAATTGACACTGAAATATAGTGTATATCATCTGAGTCTTAAATCTCGAGGCCCAGGGCTCATGTCTCGAGGCTCATGGCTTAAGGCTAGGTGCTTGAGACTCAAGGTTTGGAGTAATTTGAATTGGCATTTATACATACATTACCACGAGATTTGATAATGAAATCTATTGTATATCATCAAAGGCTCAGGTCTTTGGGCATGAGGCGCAGTGCTCAAAGCTTGACACTTAGTGTAATTTAATGTGACATTCATACATACATTGATATGAGATTTGACATTGAAATATATTGTAGATCATCAGTGACTCGAGGTTCGGTGCTCAATGCTCAAGGCTCGAGGCTTGGAGTAATTTTATTTGACATACATACATACATTACCATGAGATTTGATATTGAAATATATTGTATATTATCAGGGGCATAAGGCTTGAGTCTCGGGTCTCTGGGTTCGAGTATAGGATTCGATGCTCGAGGTTATATGAATTGACATTCATACCTACATTACCATGGGATTTGACATTGAAATTTATTATATATCATCAGGGGCTCTAGGCTTGAGGATCGAGGCTCAAGGATCAAGGCTTAAGGCTCGAGACATGAGGCTCAAGGTTCGAGGCTTGGAGTAATTTAATTTGACATTTATACATACATTACCACGAGATTTGATATTGAAATATATTGCATATCATCAGGGGCTTAAGGCTTGAGTCTCGGGGTTCACGGTTTCAAGTTCAGGACTCGATGCTCGAGGTTATTTGAATTGACATTCATACCTATATTACCATGGTATTTGCATTGAAATCTATTATATATCATCAGGGGCTCGGGGGTTGAGGATCGGGACTCAAGGATTGAGGCTAAAGGCTTGTAGTAATTTCAATTGGCATTCATACATTAAATACCATGGGATTTGACATTGAAATATATTGTATATCATCTGAGTCTTAAAGCTCGAGACTCAGGGCTCAAGTCTCGAGGCTCAAGGCTTAAGGCTAGGTGCTTGTGACTCAAGGTTTGGAGTAATTTGAATTGACATTCATACATACATTACCACGAGATTTGACATTGAAATCTATTGTATATAATCAAAGGCTCAGGTCTTTGGGCATGAGGCGCAGGGCTCAAAGCTTGACACTTAGAGTAATTTAAAGTGACATTCATACATACATTGATATGAGATTTGACATTGAAATATATTGTAGATCATTAGTGACTCGAGGTTCGGTGCTCAATGCTCAAGGCTCGAGGCTTGGAGTAATTTTATTTGACATTCATACATACATTACCATGAGATTTGATATTGAAATATATTGTACATTATCAGGGGCTTAAGGCTTGAGTCTCGGGGCTCTGGGTTCGAGTATAAGATTCGATGCTCGAGGTTATTTGAATTAACATTCATACCTATATTACCATGGGATTTGACATTGAAATTCATTATATATCATCAGGGGCTCTGGGCTTGAGGATCGGGGCTCAAGGATCAAGGCTTAAGGCTCGAGACCTGAGGCTCAAGGTTCGAGGCTTGGAGTAATTTAATTTGACATTTATACATACATTACCACGAGATTTGATATTGAAATATATTGCATATCATCAGGGGCTTAAGGCTTGAGTCTCGGGGTTCAGGGTTTCAAGTTAAAGACTCGATGCTCGAGGTTATTTGAATTGACATTCATACCTATATTACCATGGGATTTGCATTGAAATCTATTATATATCATCAGGGGCTCGGGGCTTAAGGATCGGGACTCAAGTATCGAGGCTAAAGGCTTGTAGTAATTTCAATTGGCATTCATACATTAAATACCATGGGATTTGACACTGAAATATAGTGTATATCATCTAAGTCTTAAATCTCGAGGCTCAGGGCTCATGTATCGAGGCTCATGGCTTAAGGCTAGGTGCTTGAGACTCAAGGTTTGGAGTAATTTTAATTGACATTCATACATACATTACCACCGGATTTGACATTGAAATCTATTGTATATAATCAAAGGATCAGGTCTTTGGGCATGAGGCACAGGGCTCAAAGCTTGACACTTAGAGTAATTTAATGTGACATTCATACATACATTGATATGAGATTTGACATTGAAATATATTATAGATCATCAGTGACTCGAGGTTCGGTGCTCAATGCTCAAGGCTCGAGGCTTGGAGTAATTTTATTTGACATACATACATACATTACCATGAGATTTGATATTGAAATATATTGTATATTATCAGGGGCATAAGGCTTGAGTCTCGGGTCTCTGGGTTCGAGTATAGGATTCGATGCTCGAGGTTATTTGAATTGACATTCATACATACATTACCATGGGATTTGACATTGAAATTCATTATATATCATCAGGGGCTCTGGGGTTGAGGATCGGGGCTCAAGGATCAAGGCTTAAGGCTCGAGACCTGAGGCTCAAGGTTCGAGGCTTGGAGTAATTTAATTTGACATTTATACATACATTACCACGAGATTTGATATTGAAATATATTGCATATCATCAGGGGCTTAAGGCTTGAGTCTCGGGGTTCAGGGTTTCAAGTTAAGGACTCGATGCTCGAGGTTATTTGAATTGACATTCATACCTATATTACCACTGTATTTGCATTGAAATCTATTATATATCATCAGGGCCTCGGGGCTTGAGGATCGGGGCTCAAGGATCGAGGCTAAAGGCTTGTAGTAATTTCAATTGGCATTCATACATTAAATACCATGGGATTTGACATTGAAATATATTGTATATCATCTGAGGCTTAAAGCTCGAGACTCAGGGCTCAAGTCTCGAGGCTCAAGGCTTAAGGCTAGGTTCTTGAGACTCAAGGTTTGGAGTAATTTGAATTGACATTCATACATACATTACCACGAGATTTGACATTGAAATCTATTGTATATCATCAAAGGCTCAGGTCTTTGGGCATGAGGCGCAGGGCTCAAAGCTTGACACTTAGAGTAATTTAAAGTGACATTCATACATACATTGATATGAGATTTGACATTGAAATATATTGTAGATCATTAGTGACTCGAGGTTCGGTGCTCAATGCTCAAGGCTCGAGGCTTGGAGTAATTTTATTTGACATACATACATATATTACCATGAGATTTGATATTGAAATATATTGTATATTATCAGGGGCATAAGGCTTGAGTCTCGGGTCTCTGGGTTCGAGTATAGGATTCGATGCTCGAGGTTATTTCAATTGATATTCATACCTACATTACCATGGGATTTGACATTGAAATTGATTATATACCATCAGGGGTTCGGGGCTTGAGAATCAGGGCTCAAGGATCAAGGCTTAAGGGTCGAGACCCGAGGCTCAAGGTTCGAGGCTTGGAGTAATTTGATTTGACATTTATACGTACATTACCACGAGAATTGATATTGAAATATATTGCATATCATCAGGGGCTTAAGGCTTGAGTCTCGGGGTTCAGGGTTTCAAGTTAAGGACTCGATGCTCGAGGTTATTTGAATTGACATTCATACCTATATTACCATGGGATTTGCATTGAAATCTATTATATATCATCAGGGGCTCGGGGCTTGAGGATCGGGACTCAAGTATCGAGGCTAAAGGCTTGTAGTAATTTCAATTGGCATTCATACATTAAATACCATGGGATTTGACATTGTAATATATTGTATATCATCTGAGGCTTAAATCTCGAGGCTCAGGACTCAAGTCTCGAGGCTCAAGGCTTAAGGCTAGGTGCTTGTGACTCAAGGTTTGGAGTAATTTGAATTAACATTCATACATACATTACCATGACATTTGACATTGAAATCTATTGTATATCATCAAAGGAATAGGTCTTTGGGCATGAGGCGCATGGCTCAAAGCTTGACACTTAGAGTAATTTAAAGTGACATTCATACATACATTGATATGAGATTTGACATTGAAATATATTGTAGATCACTAGTGACTCGAGGTTCGGTGCTCAATGCTCAAGGCTCGAGGCTTGGAGTAATTTTATTTGACATTCATACATACATTACCATGAGATTTGATATTGAAATATATTGTATATTATCCGGGGCTTAAGGCTTGAGTCTCGGGGCTCTGGGTTCGAGTATAGGATTCGATGCTCGAGGTTATTTGAATTAACATTCACACCAACATTACCATGGGATTTGAAATTGAAATTCATTATATATCATCAGGGGCTCGGGGCATAAGGATCGGGGCTCAAGGATCAAGGCTTAAGGCTCGAGACCCGAGGCTCAAGGTTCGAGGCTTGGAGTAATTTGATTTGACATTTATACATACATTACCACGAGATTTGATATTGAAATATATTGCATATTATCAGGGGCTTAAGGCTTGAGTCTCGGGGTTCAGGGTTTCAAGTTAAGGATTCGATGCTCGAGGTTATTTGAATTGACATTCATACGTATATTACCATGGGATTTGCATTGAAATCTATTATATATCATCAGGGGCTTGGGACTTTGTGGATCGGGACTCAAGTATAGAGGCTAAAGGCTTGTAGTAATTTCAATTGGCATTCATACATTAAATACCAAGGGATTTGACACTGAAATATAGTGTATATCATCTGAGTCTTAAATCTCGAGGCTCAGGGCTCATGTATCGAGGCTCATGGCTTAAGGCTAGGTGCTTGAGACTCAAGGTTTGGAGTAATTTTAATTGACATTCATATATACATTACCACCGGATTTGACATTGAAATCTATTGTATATAATCAATGGATCAGGTCTTTGGGCATGAGGCACAGGGCTCAAAGCTTGACACTTAGAGTAATTTAATGTGACATTCATACATACATTGATATGAGATTTGACATTGAAATATATTGTAGATCATCAGTGACTCGAGGTTCGGTGCTCAATGCTCAAGGCTCGAGGCTTGGAGTAATTTTATTTGACATACATACATACATTACCATGAGATTTGATATTGAAATATATTGTATATTATCAGGGGCATAAGGCTTGAGTCTCGGGTCTCTGGGTTAGAGTATAGGATTCGATGCTCGAGGTTATTTGAATTGACATTCATACATACATTACCATGGGATTTGACATTGAAATTCATTATATATCATCAGGGGCTCTGGGCTTGAGGATCGGGGCTCAAGGATCAAGGCTTAAGGCTCGAGACCTGAGGCTCAAGGTTCGAGGCTTGGAGTAATTTAATTTGACATTTATACATACATTACCACGAGATTTGATATTGAAATATATTGCATATCATCAGGGGCTTAAGGCTTGAGTCTCGGGGTTCAGGGTTTCAAGTTAAGGACTCGATGCTCGAGGTTATTTGAATTGACATTCATACCTATATTACCATTGTATTTGCATTGAAATCTATTATATATCATCAGGGCCTCGGGGCTTGAGGATCGGGGCTCAAGGATCGAGGCTAAAGGCTTGTAGTAATTTCAATTGGCATTCATACATTAAATACCATGGGATTTGACATTGAAATATATTGTATATCATCTGAGGCTTAAAGCTCGAGATTCAGGGGTCAAGTCTCGAGGCTCAAGGCTAGGTTCTTGAGACTAAAGGTTTGGAGTAATTTGAATTGACATTCATACATACATTACCACGAGATTTGACATTGAAATCTATTGTATATCATCAAAGAAATAGGTCTTTGGGCATGAGGCGCATGGCTCAAAGCTTGACAGTTAGAGTAATTTAAAGTGACATTCATACATACATTGATATGAGATTTGACATTGAAATATATTGTAGATCACTAGTGACTCGAGGTTCGGTGCTCAATGCTCAAGGCTCGAGGCTTGGAGTAATTTTATTTGACATTCATACATACATTACCATGAGATTTGATATTGAAATATATTGTATATTATCAGGGGCTTAAGGCTTGAGTCTCGGGGCTCTGGGTTCGAGTATAGGATTCGATGCTCAAGGTTATTTGAATTAACATTCACACCAACATTACCATGGGATTTGACATTGAAATTCATTATATATCATCTGGGGCTCGGGGCATAAGGATCGGGGCTCAAGGATCAAGGCTTAAGGCTCGAGACCCGAGGCTCAAGGTTCGAGGCTTGGAGTAATTTGATTTGACATTTATACATACATTACCACGAGATTTGATATTGAAATATATTGCATATTATCAGGGGCTTAAGGCTTGAGTCTCGGGGTTCAGGGTTTCAAGTTAAGGACTCGATGCTCGAGGTTATTTGAATTGACATTCATACGTATATTACCATGGGATTTGCATTGAAATCTATTATATATCATCAGGGGCTCGGGGCTTTGTGGATCGGGACTCAAGTATAGAGGATAAAGGCTTGTAGTAATTTCAATTGGCATTCATACATTAAATACCATGGGATTTGACACTAAAATATAGTGTATATCATCTGAGTCTTAAATCTCGAGGCTCAGGGCTCATGTCTCGAGGCTCATGGCTTAAGGCTAGGTGCTTGAGACTCAAGGTTTTGAGTAATTTTAATTGACATTCATACATACATTACCACGAGATTTGACATTGAAATCTATTGTATATCATCAAAGGCTCAGGTCTTTGGGCATGAGGCGCAGGGCTCAAAGCTTGACACTTAGAGTAATTTAATGTGACATTCATACATACATTGATATGAGATTTGACATTGAAATATATTGTAGATCATCAGTGACTCGAGGTTCGGTGCTCAATGCTCAAGGCTCGAGGCTTGGAGTAATTTTATTTGACATATATACATACATTACCATGAGATTTGATATTGAAATATATTGTATATTATCAGGGGCATAAGGCTTGAGTCTCGGGTCTCTGGGTTCGAGTATAGGATTCGATGCTCGAGGTTATTTGAATTGACATTCATACCTACATTACCATGGGATTTGACATTGAAATTCATTATATTTCATCAGGGGCTCTGGGCTTGAGGATCGGGGCTCCAGGATCAAGGCTTAAGGCTCGAGACCTGAGGCTCAAGGTTTGAAGCTTGGAGTAATTTAATTTGACATTTATACATACATTACCACGAGAATTGATATTGGAATATATTGCATATCATCGGGGGCTTAACGCTTGAGTCTCGGGGTTCAGGGTTTCAAGTTAAGGACTCGATGCTCGAGGTTATTTGAATTGACATTCATACCTATATTACCATGGGATTTGCATTGAAATCTATTATATATCATCAGGGGCTCGGGGCTTGAGGATCGGGACTCAAGTATAGAGGCTAAAGGCTTGTAGTAATTTCAATTGGCATTCATACATTAAATACCATGGGATTTGACACTGAAATATAGTGTATATCATCTGTGTCTTAAATCTCGAGGCTCAGGGCTCATGTCTCGAGGCTTATGGCTTAAGGCTAGGTGCTTGAGACTCAAGGTTTGGAGTAATTTGAATTGACATTCATACATACATTACCGCGACATTTGACATTGAAATCTAGTGTATATAATCAAAGGCTCAGGTATTTGGGCACGAGGCGCAGGACTCAAAGCTTGATACTTAGAGTAATTTAAAGTGACATTCATACATACATTGATATGAGATTCGATATTGAAATATATTGTAGATCATCAGTGACTCGAGGTTCGGTGCTCACTGCTCAAGGCTCGAAGCTTGGAGTAATTTTATTTAACATACATACATACATTACCATGAGATTTGATATTGAAATATATTGTATATTATTAGGGGCATAAGGCTTGAGTCTCGGGTCTCTGGGTTCGAGTATAGGATTCGATGCTCGAGGTTATTTGAATTGACATTCATACCTACATTACCATGGGATTTGACATTGAAATTCATTATATATCATCAGGGGCTCTGGGCTTGAGGATCGGGGCTCAAGGATCAAGGCTTAAGGCTCGAGACCAGAGGTTCAAGGTTCGAGGCTTGGAGTAATTTAATTTGACATTTATACATACATTACCACGAGATTTGATATTGGAATATATTGCATATCATCAGGGGCATAAGGCTTGAGTCTCGGGGTTCAGGGTTTCAAGTTAAGGACTCGATGCTCGAGGTTATTTGAATTGACATTCATACCTATATTACCATGGGATTTGCATTGAAATCTATTATATATGATCAGGGGCTCGGGGCTTGAGGATCGGGACTCAAGTATCGAGGCTAAAGGCTTGTAGTAATTTCGATTGGCATTCATACATTAAATACCATGGGATTTGACATTGAAATATAGTGTATATCATCTGAGTCTTAAATCTCGAGGCTCAGGGCTCATGTCTCGAGGCTCATGGCTTAAGGTTAGGTGCTTGAGACTCAAGGTTTGGAGTAATTTGAATTGACATTCATACACACATTACCACGAGATTTGACATTGAAATCTATTGTATATCATCAAAGGCTCAGGTCTTTGGGCATGAGGCGCAGGGCTCAAAGCTTGACACTTAGAGTAATTTAATGTGACATTCATACATACATTGATATGAGATTTGACATTGAAATATATTGTAGATCATCAGTGACTCGAGGTTCGGTGCTCAATGCTAAAGGCTCGAGGCTTGGAGTAATTTTATTTGACATACATACATACATTACCATGAGATTTGATATTGAAATATATTGTATATTATTAGGGGCATAAGGCTTGAGTCTCGGGTCTCTGGGTTCGAGTATAGGATTCGATGCTCGAGGTTATTTGAATTGACATTCAGACCTACATTACCATGGGATTTGACATTGAAATTCATTATATATCATCAGGGGATCAAGGATCAAGGCTTAAGTCTCGAGACCTGAGGCTCAAGGTTCGAGGCTTGGAGTAATTTAATTTGACATTTATACATACATTACCACGAGAATTGATATTGGAATATATTGCATATCATCAGGGGCTTAAGGCATGAGTCTCGGGGTTCAGGGTTTCAAGTTAAGGACTCGATGCTCGAGGTTATTTGAATTGACATTCATACCTATATTACCATGGGATTTGCATTGAAATCTATTATATATCATCAGGGGCTCGGGGCTTGAGGATCGGGACTCAAGTATTGAGTCTAAAGGCTTGTAGTAATTTCAATTGGCATTCATACATTAAATACCATGGGATTTGACACTGAAATATAGTGTATATCATCTGTGTCTTAAATCTCGAGGCTCAGGGCTCATGTCTCGAGGCTTATGGCTTAAGGCTAGGTGCTTGAGACTCAAGGTTTGGAGTAATTTGAATTGACATTCATACATACATTACATGACATTTGACATTGAAATCTAGTGTATATAATCAAAGGCTCGTGTATTTGGGCACGAGGCGCAGGACTCAAAGCTTGATACTTAGAGTAATTTAAAGTGACATTCATACATACATTGATATGAGATTCGATATTGAAATATATTGTAGATCATCAGTGACTCGAGGTTCGGTGCTCACTGCTCAAGGCTCGAAGCTTGGAGTAATTTTATTTAACATACATACATACATTACCATGAGATTTGATATTGAAATATATTGTATATTATTAGGGGCATAAGGCTTGAGTCTCGGGTCTCTGGGTTCGAGTATAGGATTCGATGCTCGAGGTTATTTGAATTGACATTCATACCTACATTACCATGGGATTTGACATTGAAATTCATTATATATCATCAGGGGCTCTGGGCTTGAGGATCGGGGCTCAAGGATCAAGGCTTAAGGCTCGAGACCTGAGGTTCAAGGTTTGAGGCTTGGAGTAATTTAATTTGACATTTATACATACATTACCACGAGATTTGACATTGAAATCTATTGTATATCATCAAAGGCTCAGGTCTTTGGGCATGAGGCGCAGGGCTCAAAGCTTGACACTTAGAGTAATTTAATGTGACATTCATACATACATTGATATGAGATTTGAGATTGAAATATATTGTAGATCATCAGTGACTCGAGGTTCGGTGCTCAATGCTAAAGGCTCGAGGCTTGGAGTAATTTTATTTGACATACATACATACATTACCATGAGATTTGATATTGAAATATATTGTATATTATCAGGGGCATAAGGCTTGAGTCTCGGGTCTCTGGGTTCGAGTATAGGATTCGATGCTCGAGGTTATTTGAATTGACATTCATACCTACATTACCATGGGATTTGACATTGAAATTCATTATATATCATCAGGGGCTCTGGGCTTGAGGATCGGGGCTCAAGGATCAAGGCTTAAGGCTCGAGACCTGAGGCTCAAGGTTCGAGGCTTGGAGTAATTTAATTTGACATTTATATACATTACCATGAGAATTGATATTGGAATATATTGCATATCATCAGGGGCTTAAGGCTTGAGTCTCGGGGTTCAGGGTTTCAAGTTAAGGACTCGATGCTCGAGGTTATTTGAATTGACATTCATACCTATATTACCATGGGATTTGCATTGAAATCTATTATATATCATCAGGGGCTCGGGGCTTGAGGATCGGGACTCAAGTATTGAGTCTAAAGGCTTGTAGTAATTTCAATTGGCATTCATACATTAAATACCATGGGATTTGACACTGAAATATAGTGTATATCATCTGTGTCTTAAATCTCGAGGCTCAGGGCTCATGTCTCGAGGCTTATGGCTTAAGGCTAGGTGCTTGAGACTCAAGGTTTGGAGTAATTTGAATTGACATTCATACATACATTACCGCGACATTTGACATTGAAATCTAGTGTATATAATCAAAGGCTCAGGTATTTGGGCACGAGGCGCAGGACTCAAAGCTTGATACTTAGAGTAATTTAAAGTGACATTCATACATACATTGATATGAGATTCGATATTGAAATATATTGTAGATCATCAGTGACTCGAGGTTCGGTGCTCAATGCTAAAGGCTCGAGGCTTGGAGTAATTTTATTTAACATACATACATACATTTCCATGAGATTTGATATTGAAATATATTGTATATTATTAGGGGCATAAGGCTTGAGTCTCGGGTCTCTGGGTTCGAGTATATGATTCGATGCTCGAGGTTATTTGAATTGACATTCATACCTACATTACCATGGGATTTGACATTGAAATTCATTATATATCATCAGGGGCTCTGGGCTTGAGGATCGGGCCTCAAGGATCAAGGCTTAAGGCTCGAGATCTGAGATTCAAGGTTCGAGGCTTGGAGTAATTTAATTTGACATTTATACATACATTACCACGAGATTTGATATTGGAATATATTGCATATCATCAGGGGCATAAGGCTTGAGTCTCGGGGTTCAGGGTTTCAAGTTAAGGACTCGATGCTCGAGGTTATTTGAATTGACATTCATACCTATATTACCATGGGATTTGCATTGAAATCTATTATATATCATCAGGGGCTCGGGGCTTGAGGATCGGGACTCAAGTATCGAGGCTAAAGGCTTGTAGTAATTTCGATTGGCATTCATACATTAAATACCATGGGATTTGACATTGAAATATAGTGTATATCATCTGAGTCTTAAATCTCGAGGCTTAGGGCCCATGTCTCGAGGCTCATGGCTTAAGGCTAGGTGCTTGAGACTCAAGGTTTGGAGTAATTTGAATTGACATTCATACATACATTACCACGAGATTTGACATTGAAATCTATTGTATATCATCAAAGGCTCAGGTCTTTGGGCATGAGGCACAGGGCTCAAAGCTTGACACTTAGAGTAATTTAATGTGACATTCATACATACATTGATATGAGATTTGACATTGAAATATATTGTAGATCAGCAGTGACTCGAGGTTCGGTGCTCAATGCTAAAGGCTCGAGGCTTGGAGTAATTTTATTTGACATACATACATACATTACCATGAGATTTGATATTGAAATATATTGTATATTATCAGGTGCATAAGGCTTGAGTCTCGGGTCTCTGGGTTCTAGTATAGGATTCGATGCACGAGGTTATTTGAATTGACATTCATACCTACATTACCATGGGATTTGACATTGAAATTAATTATATATCATCAGGGGCTCTGGGCTTGAGGATCGGTGCTCAAGGATCAAGGCTTAAGGCTCGAGACCTGAGGCTCAAGGTTCGAGGCTTGGAGTAATTTAATTTGACATTTATACATACATTACCACGAGAATTGATATTGGAATATATTGCATATCATCAGGGGCTTAAGGCTTGAGTCTCGGGGTTCAGGGTTTCAAGTTAAGGACTCGATGCTCGAGGTTATTTGAATTGACATTCATACCTATATTACCATGGGATTTGCATTGAAATCTATTATATATCATCAGGGGCTCGGGGCTTGAGGATCGGGACTCAAGTATTGAGTCTAAAGGCTTGTAGTAATTTCAATTGGCATTCATACATTAAATACCATGGGATTTGACACTGAAATATAGTGTATATCATCTGTGTCTTAAATCTCGAGGCTCAGGGCTCATGTCTCGAGCCTTATGGCTTAAGGCTAGGTGCTTGAGACTCAAGGTTTAGAGTAATTTGAATTGACATTCATACATACATTACCGCGACATTTGACATTGAAATCTAGTGTATATAATCAAAGGCTCAGGTATTTGGGCACGAGGCGCAGGACTCAAAGCTTGATACTTAGAGTAATTTAAAGTGACATTCATACATACATTGATATGAGATTCGATATTGAAATATATTGTAGATCATCAGTGACTCGAGGTTCGGTGCTCAATGCTAAAGGCTCGAGGCTTGGAGTAATTTTATTTAACATACATACATACATTTCCATGAGATTTGATATTGAAATATATTGTATATTATTAGGGGCATAAGGCTTGAGTCTCGGGTCTCTGGGTTCGAGTATATGATTCGATGCTCGAGGTTATTTGAATTGACATTCATACCTACATTACCATGGGATTTGACATTGAAATTCATTATATATCATCAGGGGCTCTGGGCTTGAGGATCGGGCCTCAAGGATCAAGGCTTAAGGCTCGAGACCTGAGATTCAAGGTTCGAGGCTTGGAGTAATTTAATTTGACATTTATACATACATTACCACGAGATTTGATATTGGAATATATTGCATATCATCAGGGGCATAAGGCTTGAGTCTCGGGTTCGTGGTTTCAAGTTAAGGACTCGATGCTCGAGGTTATTTGAATTGACATTCATACCTATATTACCATGGGATTTGCATTGAAATCTATTATATATCATCAGGGGCTCGGGGCTTGAGGATCGGGACTCAAGTATCGAGGCTAAAGGCTTGTAGTAATTTCGATTGGCATTCATACATTAAATACCATGGGATTTGACATTGAAATATAGTGTATATCATCTGAGTCTTAAATCTCGAGGCTCAGGGCTCATGTCTCGAGGCTTATGGCTTAAGGCTAGGTGCTTGAGACTCAAGGTTTGGAGTAATTTGAATTGACATTCATACATACATTACCGCGACATTTGACATTGAAATCTATTGTATATCATCAAAGGCTCAGGTCTTTGGGCATGAGGCACAGGGCTCAAAGCTTGACACTTAGAGTAATTTAATGTGACATTCATACATACATTGATATGAGATTTGACATTGAAATATATTGTAGATCAGCAGTGACTCGAGGTTCGGTGCTCAATGCTAAAGGCTCGAGGCTTGGAGTAATTTTATTTGACATACATACATACATTACCATGAGATTTGATATTGAAATATATTGTATATTATCAGGTGCATAAGGCTTGAGTCTCGGGTCTCTGGGTTCGAGTATAGGATTCGATGCACGAGGTTATTTGAATTGACATTCATACCTACATTACCATGGGATTTGACATTGAAATTCATTATATATCATCAGGGGCTCTGGGCTTTAGGATCGGTGCTCAAGGATCAAGGCTTAAGGCTCGAGACCTGAGGCTCAATGTTCGAGGCTTGGAGTAATTTAATTTGACATTTATACATACATTACCACGAGAATTGATATTGGAATATATTGCATATCATCAGGGGCTTAAGGCTTGAGTCTCGGGGTTCAGGGTTTCAAGTTAAGGACTCGATGCTCGAGGTTATTTGAATTGACATTCATACCTATATTACCATGGGATTTGCATTGAAAACTATTATATATCATCAGGGGCTCGGGGCTTGAGGATCGGGACTCAAGTATCGAGGCTAAAGGATTGTAGTAATTTCAATTGGCATTCATACATTAAATACCATGGGATTTGACATTGAAATATAGTGTATATCATCTGAGTCTTAAATCTCGAGGCTCAGGGATCATGTCTCGAGGCTCATGGCTTAAGGCTAGGTGCTTGAGACTTAAGGTTTGGAGAAATTTGAATTAACATTCATACATACATTACCACGAGATTTGACATTGAAATCTATTGTATATCATCAAAGGCTCAGGTCTTTAGGCATGAGGCGCAGGGCTCAAAGCTTGACACTTAGAGTAATTTAATGTGACATTCAGACAAACATTGATATGAGATTTGACATTGAAATATATTGTAGACCATCAGTGACTCGAGGTTCGGTGCTCAATGCTCAAGGCTCGAGGCTTGAAGTAATTTTATTTGACATACATACATACATTACCATGAGATTTGATATTGAAATATATTGTATATTACCAGGGGCATAAGGCATGAGTCTCGGGTCTCTGAGTTCGAGTATAGGATTCGATGCTCGAGGTTATTTGAATTGACATTCATACCTACATTACCATGGGATTTGACATTGAAATTCATTATATATCATCAGGGGCTCTGGGCTTGAGGATCGGGGCTCAAGGATCAAGGCTTAAGGCTCGAGACCTGAGGCTCAAGGTTCGAGGCTTGGAGTAATTTAATTTGACATTTATACATACATTACCACGAGAATTGATATTGGAATATATTGCATATCATCAGGGGCTTAAGGCTTGAGTCTCGGGGTTCAGGGTTTCAAGTTAAGGACTCGATGCTCGAGGTTATTTGAATTGACATTCATACCTATATTACCATGGGATTTGCATTGAAATCTATTATATATCATCAGGGGCTCGGGGCTTGAGGATCGGGACTCAAGTATTGAGTCTAAAGGCTTGTAGTAATTTCAATTGGCATTCATACATTAAATACCATGGGATTTGACACTGAAATATAGTGTATATCATCTGTGTCTTAAATCTCGAGGCTCAGGGCTCATGTCTCGAGGCTTATGGCTTAAGGCTAGGTGCTTGAGACTCAAGGTTTGGAGTAATTTGAATTGACATTCATACATACATTACCGCGACATTTGACATTGAAATCTATTGTATATCATCAAAGGCTCAGGTCTTTGGGCATGAGGCACAGGGCTCAAAGCTTGACACTTAGAGTAATTTAATGTGACATTCATACATACATTGATATGAGATTTGACATTGAAATATATTGTAGATCAGCAGTGACTCGAGGTTCGGTGCTCAATGCTAAAGGCTCGAGGCTTGGAGTAATTTTATTTGACATACATAAATACATTACCATGAGATTTGATATTGAAATATATTGTATATTATCAGGTGCATAAGGCTTGAGTCTCGGGTCTCTGGGTTCGAGTATAGGATTCGATGCACGAGGTTATTTGAATTGACATTCATACCTACATTACCATGGGATTTGACATTGAAATTCATTATTTATCATCAGGGGCTCTGGGCTTGAGGATCGGTGCTCAAGGATCAAGGCTTAAGGCTCGAGACCTGAGGCTCAATGTTCGAGGCTTGGAGTAATTTAATTTGACATTTATACATACATTACCACGAGAATTGATATTGGAATATATTGCATATCATCAGGGGCTTAAGGCTTGAGTCTCGGGGTTCAGGGTTTCAAGTTAAGGACTCGATGCTCGAGGTTATTTGAATTGACATTCATACCTATATTACCATGGGATTTGCATTGAAATCTATTATATATCATCAGGGGCTCGGGGCTTGAGGATCGGGACTCAAGTATCGAGGCTAAAGGATTGTAGTAATTTCAATTGGCATTCATACATTAAATACCATGGGATTTGACATTGAAATATAGTGTATATCATCTGAGTCTTAAATCTCGAGGCTCAGGGATCATGTCTCGAGGCTCATGGCTTAAGGCTAGGTGCTTGAGACTTAAGGTTTGGAGAAATTTGAATTAACATTCATACATACATTACCACGAGATTTGACATTGAAATCTATTGTATATCATCAAAGGCTCAGGTCTTTAGGCATGAGGCGCAGGGCTCAAAGCTTGACACTTAGAGTAATTTAATGTGACATTCAGACAAACATTGATATGAGATTTGACATTGAAATATATTGTAGACCATCAGTGACTCGAGGTTCGGTGCTCAATGCTCAAGGCTCGAGGCTTGAAGTAATTTTATTTGACATACATACATACATTACCATGAGATTTGATATTGAAATATATTGTATATTACCAGGGGCATAAGGCATGAGTCTCGGGTCTCTGAGTTCGAGTATAGGATTCGATGCTCGAGGTTATTTGAATTGACATTCATACCTACATTACCATGGGATTTGACATTGAAATTCATTATATATCATCAGGGGCTCTGGGCTTGAGGATCGGGGCTCAAGGATCAAGGCTTAAGGCTCGAGACCTGAGGCTCAAGGTTCGAGGCTTGGAGTAATTTAATTTGACATTTATACATACATTACCACGAGATTTGATATTCGAATATATTGCATATCATCAGGGGCTTAAGGCTTGAGTCTCGGGGTTCAGGGTTTCAAGTTAAGGACTCGATGCTCGAGGTTATTTGAATTGACATTCATACCTATATTACTATGGGATTTGCATTGAAATCTATTATATATCATCAGGGGCTCGGGGCTTGAGTATCGGGACTCAAGTATCGAGGCTAAAGGCTTGTAGTAATTTCAATTGGCATTCATACATTAAATACCATGGGATTTGACATTGAAATATAGTGTATATCATCTGAGTCTTAAATCTCGAGGCTCAGGGCTCATGTCTCGAGGCTCATGGCTTAAGGCTAGGTGCTTGAGACTCAAGGTTTGGAGTAATTTGAATTGACATTCATACATACATTACCACGAGATTTGACATTGAAATCTATTGTATATCATCAAAGGCTCAGGTCTTTGGGCATGAGGCGCAGGGCTCAAAGCTTGACACTTAGAGTAATTTAATGTGACATTCATACATACATTGATATGAGATTTGACATTGAAATATATTGTAGATCATCAGTGACTCGAGGTTCGGTGCTCAATGCTCAAGACTCGAGGCTTGGAGTAATTTTATTTGACATACATACATACATTACCATGAGATTTGATATTGAAATATACTGTATATTATCAGGGCATAAGGCTTGAGTCTCGGGTCTACGGGTTCGAGTATAGGATTCGATGCTCGAGGTTATTTGAATTGACATTCATACCTACATTACCATGGAATTTGACATTGAAATTCATTATATATCATCAGGGGCTCTGGGCTTGAGGATCGGGCCTCAAGGATCAAGGCTTAAGGCTCGAGACCTGAGGCTCAAGGTTTGAGGCTTGGAGTAATTTAATTTGACATTTATACATACATTACCACGAGAATTGATATTGGAATATATTGCATATCATCAGGGGCTTAAGGCTTGAGTCTCGGGGATCAGGGTTTCAAGTTAAGGACTCGATGCTCGAGGTTATTTGAATTGACATTCATACCTATATTACCATGGGATTTTCATTGAAATCTATTATATATCATCAGGGGCTCGGGGCTTGAGGATCGGGACTCAAGTATCGAGGCTAAAGGATTGTAGTAATTTCAATTGGCATTCATACATTAAATACCATGGGATTTGACATTGAAATATAGTGTATATCATCTGAGTCTTAAATCTCGAGGCTCAGGGCTCATGTCTCGAGGCTCATGGCTTAAGGCTAGGTGCTTGAGACTCAAGGTTTGGAGTAATTTGAATTAACATTCATATATACATTACCAAGAGATTTGACATTGAAATCTATTGTATATCATCAAAGGCTCAGGTCTTTGGGCATGAGGCGCAGGGCTCAAAGCTTGACACTTAGAGTAATTTAATGTGACATTCAGACAAACATTGATATGAGATTTGACATTGAAATATATTGTAGACCATCAGTGACTCGAGGTTCGGTGCTCAATGCTCAAGGCTCGAGGCTTGAAGTAATTTTATTTGACATACATACATACATTACCATGAGATTTGATATTGAAATATATTGTATATTACCAGGGGCATAAGGCATGAGTCTCGGGTCTCTGAGTTCGAGTATAGGATTCGATGCTCGAGGTTATTTGAATTGACATTCATACCTACATTACCATGGGATTTGACATTGAAATTCATTATATATCATCAGGGGCTCTGGGCTTGAGGATCGGGGCTCAAGGATCAAGGCTTAAGGCTCGAGACCTGAGGCTCAAGGTTCGAGGCTTGGAGTAATTTAATTTGACATTTATACATACATTACCACGAGATTTGATATTGGAATATATTGCACATCATCAGGGGCTTAAGGCTTGAGTCTCGGGGTTCAGGGTTACAAGTTAAGGACTCGATGCTCGAGGTTATTTGAATTGACATTCATACCTATATTACCATGGGATTTGCATTGAAATCTATTATATATCATCAGGGGCTCGGGGCTTGAGTATCGGGACTCAAGTATCGAGGCTAAAGGCTTGTAGTAATTTCAATTGGCATTCATACATTAAATACCATGGGATTTGACATTGAAATATAGTGTATATCATATGAGTCTTAAATCTCGAGGCTCAGGGCTCATGTCTCGAGGCTCATGGCTTAAGGCTAGGTGCTTGAGACTCAAGGTTTGGAGTAATTTGAATTGACATTCATACATACATTACCACGAGATTTGACATTGAAATCTATTGTATATCATCAAAGGCTCAGGTCTTTGGGCATGAGGCGCAGGGCTCAAAGCTTGACACTTAGAGTAATTTAATGTGACATTCATACATACATTGATATGAGATTTGACATTGAAATATATTGTAGATCATCAGTGACTCGAGGTTCGGTGCTCAATGCTCAAGACTCGAGGCTTGGAGTAATTTTATTTGACATACATACATACATTACCATGAGATTTGATATTGAAATATACTGTATATTATCAGGGGCATAAGGCTTGAGTCTCGGGTCTCTGGGTTCGAGTATAGGATTCGATGCTCGAGGTTATTTGAATTGACATTCATACCTACATTACCATGGAATTTGACATTGAAATTCATTATATATCATCAGCGGCTCTGGGCTTGAGGATCGGGCCTCAAGGATCAAGGCTTAAGGCTCGAGACCTGAGGCTCAAGGTTTGAGGCTTGGAGTAATTTAATTTGACATTTATACATACATTACCACGAGAATTGATATTGGAATATATTGCATATCATCAGGGGCTTAAGGCTTGAGTCTCGGGGATCAGGGTTTCAAGTTAAGGACTCGATGCTCGAGGTTATTTGAATTGACATTCATACCTATATTACCATGGGATTTTCATTGAAATCTATTATATATCATCGAGGCTCCTGGGCTTGAGGATCGGGACTCAAGTATCGAGGCTAAAGGATTGTAGTAATTTCAATTGGCATTCATACATTAAATACCATGGGATTTGACATTGAAATATAGTGTATATCATCTCGAGTCTTAAATCTCGAGGCTCGTGGCTCATGTCTCGAGGCTCATGGCTTAAGGCTAGGTGCTTGAGACTCAAGGTTTGGAGTAATTTGAATTAACATTCATACATACATTACCAAGAGATTTGACATTGAAATCTATTGTATATCATCAAAGGCTCAGGTCTTTGGGCATGAGGCGCAAGGCTCAAAGCTTGACACTTAGAGTAATTTAATGTGACATTCAGACAAACATTGATATGAGATTTGACATTGAAATATATTGTAGACCATCAGTGACTCGAGGTTCGGTGCTCAATGCTCAAGGCTCGAGGCTTGAAGTAATTTTATTTGACATACATACATACATTACCATGAGATTTGATATTGAAATATATTGTATATTACCAGGGGCATAAGGCATGAGTCTCGGGTCTCTGAGTTCGAGTATAGGATTCGATGCTCGAGGTTATTTGAATTGACATTCATACCTACATTACCATGGGATTTGACATTGAAATTCATTATATATCATCAGGGGCTCTGGGCTTGAGGATCGGGGCTCAAGGATCAAGGCTTAAGGCTCGAGACCTGAGGCTCAAGGTTCGAGGCTTGGAGTAATTTAATTTGACATTTATACATACCTTACCACGAGAATTGATATTGGAATATATTGCATATCATCAGGGGCTTAAGGCTTGAGTCTCGGGGTTCAGGGTTTCAAGTTAAGGACTCGATGCTCGATGTTATTTGAATTGACATTCATACCTATATTACCATGGGATTTGCATTGGAATCTATTATATATCATCAGGGGCTCGGGGCTTGAGGATCGGGACTCAAGTATCGAGGCAAAAGGCTTGTAGTAATTTCAATTGGCATTCATACATTAAATACCATGGGATTTGACATTGAAATATAGTGTATATCATCCGAGTCTTAAATCTCGAGGCTCAGGGCTCATGTCTCGAGGCTCATGGCTTAAGTCTAGGTGCTTGAGACTCAAGGTTTGGAGTAATTTGAATTGACATTCATACATACATTACCACGATATTTGACATTGAAATCTATTGTATATAATCAAAGGCTCATGTATTTTGGCACGAGGCGCAGGACTCAAAGCTTGACACTTAGAGTAATTTAATGTGACATTCATACATACATTGATATGAGATTTGACATTGAAATATATTATAGATCATCAGTGACTCGAGGTTCGGTGCTCAATGCTCAAGGCTCGAGGCCTGGAGTAATTTTATTTGACATACATACATACATTACCATGAGATTTGATATTGAAATATATTGTATATTATTAGGGGCATAAGGCTTGAGTCTCGGGTCTCTGGGTTCGAGTATAGGATTCGATGCCCGAGGTTATTTGAATTGACATTCATACCTACATTACCATGGGATTTGACATTGAAATTGCGAAACTCGATGCTACTTTAACACAAGGGCCGGTGTCCATCATTGAAAGTGGCATCTCTCTCGAGGGGGTGGGGTCCTGGAGCGAACTACTCATTGCTGTGTTTCATTATTTATCATCAGGGGCTCTGGGCTTGAGGATCGGGGCTCAAGGATCAAGGCTTAAGGCTCGAGACCTGAGGCTCAAGGTTCGAGGCTTGGAGTAATTTAATTTGACATTTATACATACATTACCACGATAATTGATATTGGAATATATTGCATATCATCAGGGGCTTAAGGCTTGAGTCTCGGGGTTCAGGGTTTCAAGTTAAGGACTCGATGCTCTAGGTTATTTGAATTGACATTCATACCTATATTACCATGGGATTTGCATTGAAATCTATTATATATCATCAGGGGCTCGGGGCTTGAGGATCGGGACTCAAGTATCGAGGCTAAAGGCTTGTAGTAATTTCAATTGGCATTCATACATTAAATACCATGGGATTTGACACTGAAATATAGTGTATATCATCTGAGTCTTAAATCTCGAGGCTCAGGGCTCATGTATCGAGTCTCATGGCTTAAGGCTAGGTGCTTGAGACTCAAGGTTTGGAGTAATTTTAATTGACATTCATACATACCTTACCACCGGATTTGACATGGAAATCTATTGTATATAATCAATGGATCAGGTCTTTGGGCATAAGGCACAGGGCTCAAAGCTTGACACCTAGAGTAATTTAATGTGACATTCATACATACATTGATATGAGATTTGACATTGAAATATATTGTAGATCATCAGTGACTCGAGGTTCGGTGCTCAATGCTCAAGGCTCGAGGCTTGGAGTAATTTTATTTGACATACATACAAACATTACCTTGAGATGTGATATTGAAATATATTGTATATTATCAGGGGCATAAGGCTTGAGTCTCGGGTCTCTGGGTTCGAGTATAGGATTCGATGCTCGAGGTTATTTTAATTGACATTCATACCTACATTACCATGGGATTTGACATTGAAATTCATTATATATCATCAGGGGCTCTAGGCTTGAGGATCGGGGCTCAAGGATCAAGGCTTGAGGCTCGAGACCTGAGGCTCAAGGTTCGAGGCTTGGAGTAATTTAATTTGACATTTTACATAAATTACCATGAGATTTGATATTGAAATATATTGCATATCATCAGGGGCTTAAGGCTTGAGTCTCGGGGTTCAGGGTTTCAAGTTAAGGACTCGATGCTCAAGGTTATTTGAATTGACATTCATACCTATATTACCATGGTATTTGCATTGAAATCTATTATATATCATCAGGGGCTCGGGGCTTGAGGATCGGGCCTCAAGGATCGAGGAAAAGGCTTCTAGTAATTTCAATTGGCATTCATACATTAAATACCATGGGATTTGACATTGAAATATATTGTATATCATCTGAGGCTTAAAGCTCGAGACTCAGGGCTCAAGTCTCGAGGCTCAAGGCTTAAGGCTAGGTTCTTGAGACTAAAGGTTTGGAGTAATTTGAATTGACATTCATACATACATTACCACGAGATTTGACATTGAAATCGATTGTATATCATCAAAGGCTCAGGTCTTTGGGCATGAGGCGCAGGGCTCAAAGCTTGACACTTAGAGTAATTTAAAGTGACATTCATACATACATTGATATGAGATTTGACATTGAAATATATTGTAGATCATCAGTGACTCGAGGTTCGGTGCTCAATGCTCAAGGCTCGAGGCTCGAGGCTTGGAGTAATTTTATTTGACATACATACATACATTACCATGAGATTTGATATTGAAATATATTGTATATTATCAGGGGCATAAGGAATGAGTCTCGGGTCTCTGGGTTCAAGTATAGGATTCAATGCTCGAGGTTATTTGAATTGACATTCATACCTACATTACCATGGGATTTGACATTGAAATTCATTATATATCATCAGGGGCTCGGGGCTTTAGGATCGGGGCTCAAGGATCAACGCTTAAGGATCGAGACCCGAGGCTTAAGGTTCGAGGCTTGGAGTAATTTGATTTGACATTTATACATACATTACCACGAGATTTGATATTGAAATATATTGCATATCATCAGGGGCTTAAGGCTTGAGTCTCGGGGTTCAGGGTTAGAAGTTAAGGACTCGATGCTCGAGGTTATTTGAATTGACATTCATACCTATATTACCATGGGATTTTCATTGAAATCTATTATATATCATCAGGGGCTCGGGGCTTGAGGATCGGGGCTCAACGATCGAGGCAGAAGGCTTGTAGTAATTTCAATTGGCAGTCATACATTAAATACCATGGGAGTTGACATTGAAATATATTGTATATCATCTGAGGCTTAAAACTTGAGACTCAGGGCTCAAGTCTCGAGGCTCAAGGCTTAAGGCTAGGTTCTTGAGACTCAAGGTTTGGAGTTATTTGAATTGACATTCATACATACATTACCACGAGATTTGACATTGAAATCTATTGTATATCATCAAATGAATAGGTCTTTGGGCATGAGGCGCATGGCTCAAAGCTTGACACTTAGAGTAATTTAAAGTGACATTCATACATACATTGATATGAGATTTGACATTGAAATATATTGTAGATCACTAGTGACTCGAGGTTCGGTGCTCAATGCTCGAGGCTCGAGGCTTGGAGTAATTTTATTTGACATTCATACATACATTACCATGAGATTTGATATTGAAATATATTGTATATTATCAGGGGCTTAAGGCTTGAGTCTCGGGTCTCTGGGTTCGAGTATAGGATTCGATGCTCGAGGTTATTTGAATTAACATTCATACCTACATTACCATGGGATTTGACATTGAAATTCATTATATATCATCAGGGGCTCGGTGCTTGAGAATCAGGGCTCAAGGATCAAGGCTTAAGGGTCGAGACCCGAGGCTCAAGGTTCGAGGCTTGGAGTAATTTAATTTGGCATTTATGCATACATTACCATGAGAATTGATATTGAAATATATTGCATATCATCAGGGGCTTAAGGCTTGAGTCTCGGGGTTCAGGGTTTCAAGTTAAGTACTCGATGCTCGAGGTTATTTGAATTGACATTCATACCTATATTACCATGGGATTTGTATTGAAATCTATTATATATCATCAGGGGCTCGGGGCTTGAGGATCGGGGCTCAAGGATCGAGGCCAAGGCCTGTAGTAATTTCAATTGGCATTCATACATTAAATACCATGGGATTTGACATTGAAATATGTTGTATATCATCTGAGGCTTAAATCTCGAGGCTCAGGACTCAAGTCTCGAGGCTCAAGGCTTATGGCTAGGTGCTTGTGACTCAAGGTTTGGAGTAATTTGAATTGACATTCATACATACATTACCACGACATTTGACATTGAAATCTATTGTGTATCATCAAAGGAATAGGTCTTTGGGCATGAGGCGCATGGGTCAAAGCTTGACACTTAGCGTAATTTAAGGTGACATTCATACATACATTGATATGAGATTTGACATTGAAATATATTGTAGATCACTAGTGACTCGAGGTTCGGTGCTCAGTGCTCAAGGCTCGAGGCTTGGAGTAATTTTATTTGACATTCATACATACATTACCATGAGATTTGATATTGAAATATATTGTATATTATCAGGGGCTTAAGGCTTGAGTCTCGGGGCTCTGGGTTCGAGTATAGGATTCGATGCTCGAGGTTATTTGAATTAACATTCATACCTACATTACCATGGGATTTGACATTGAAATTCATTATATATCATCAGGGGCTCTGGGCTTGAGGATCGGGGCTCAAGGATCAAGGCTTAAGGCTCGAGACCTGAGGCTCAAGGTTCGAGGCTTGGAGTAATTTAATTTGACATTTATACATACATTACCACGAGATTTGATATTGAAATATATTGCATATCATCAGGGGCTTAAGGCTTGAGTCTCGGGGTTCAGGGTTTCAAGTTAAGGACTCGATGCTCGAGGTTATTTGAATTGACATTCATACCTATATTACCATGGTATTTGCATTGAAATCTATTATATATCATCATGGGCTCGGGGCTTGAGGATCGGGGCTCAAGGATCGAGGCTAAAGGCTTGTAGTAATTTCAATTGGCATTCATACATTAAATACCATGGGAGTTGACATTGAAATATATTGTATATCATCTAAGGCTTAAAGCTTGAGACTCAGGGCTCAAGTCTCGAGGCTCAGGGCTCAAGTCTCGAGGCTCAAGGCTTAAGGCTAGGTTCTTGAGACTCAAGGTTTGGAGTAATTTGAATTGACATTCATACATACATTACCACGAGATTTGACATTGAAATCTATTGTATATCATCAAAGGCTCAGGTGTTTGGGCATGAGGCGCAGGGCTCAAAGCTTGACACTTAGAGTAATTGAAAGTGACATTCATACATACATTGATATGAGATTTGACATTGAAATATATTGTAGATCATCAGTGACTCGAGGTTCGGTGCTCAATGCTCAAGGCTCGAAGCTTGGAGTAATTTTATTTGACATTCATACATACATTACCATGAGATTTGATATTGAAATATATTGTATATTATCAGGGGCATAAGGCTTGAGTCTCGGGTCTCTGGGTTCGAGTATAGGATTCGATGCTCGAGGTTATTTGAATTGACATTCATACCTACATTACCATGGGATTTGACATTGAAATTGATTATATATCATTAGGGGCTCGGGCTTGAGAATCGTGGCTCAAGGATCAAGGCTTAAGGGTCGAGACCCGAGGCTCAAGGTTCGAGGCTTGGAGTAATTTGATTAGACATTTATACATACATTACCACGAGAATTGATATTGAAATATATTGCATATCATCAGGGGCTTAAGGCTTGAGTCTCGGGGTTCAGGGTTTCAAGTTAAGGACTCGATGCTCGAGGTTATTTGAATTGACATTCATACCTATATTACCATGGGATTTGCATTGAAATCTATTATATATCATCAGGGGCTCGGGGCTTGAGGATCGGGGCTTAAGGATCGAGGCTCAAGGCCTGTAGTAATTTCAATTGTCATTCATACATTAAATACCATGGGATTTGACATTGAAATATATTGTATATCATCTGAGGCTTAAATCTCGGGGCTCAGGACTCAAGTCTCGAGGCTCAAGGCTTAAGGCTAGGTGCTTGTGACTCAAGGTTTGGAGTAATTTGAATTGACATTCATACATACATTTCCACGACATTTGACATTGAAATCTATTGTATATCATCAAAGGAATAGGTCTTTGGGCATGAGGCGCATGGCTCAAAGCTTGACACTTAGAGTAATTTAATGTGACATTCATACATACATTGATATGAGACTTGACATTGAAATATATTGTACATCATCAGTGACATGAGGTTCGGTGCTCAATGCTCAAGGCTCGAGGCTTGGAGTAATTTTATTTGACATACATACATACATTACCATGAGATTTGATATTAAAATATATTGTATATTATCAGGGGCATAAGGCTTAAGTCTCGGGTCTCTGGGTTCGAGTATAGGATTCGATGCTCGAGGTTATTTGAATTGACATTCATACCTACATTACCATGGGATTTGACATTGAAATTCATTATATATTATCAGGGGCTCTGGGCTTGAGGATTGGGGCTCAAGGATCAAGGCTTAAGGCTCGAGACCTGAGGCTCAAGGTTCGAGGCTTGGAGTAATTTAATTTGACATTTATACATACATTACCACGAGAATTGATATTGGAATATATTGCATATCATCTGGGGCTTAAGGCTTGAGTCTCGGGGTTCAGGGTTTTAAGTTAAGGACTCGATGCTTTAGGTTATTTGAATTGACATTCATACCTATATTACCATGGGATTTGCATTGAAATCTATTATATATCATCAGGGGCTCGGGGCTTGAGGATCGGGACTCAAGTATCGAGGCTAAAGGCTTTTAGTAATTTCAATTGGCATTCATACATTAAATAGCATGGGATTTGACATTGAAATATAGTGTATATCATCCGAGTCATAAATCTCGAGGCTCAGGGCTCATGTCTCGAGGCTCATGGCTTAAGTCTAGGTGCTTGAGACTCAAGGTTTGGAGTAATTTGAATTGACATTCATACATACATTACCGCGACATTTGACATTGAAATCTATTGTATATAATCAAAGGCTCAGGTATTTGGGCACGAGGCGCAGGACTCAAAGCTTGACTCTTAGAGTAATTTAAAGTGACATTCATACATACATTGATATGAGATTTGACATTGAAATATATTGTAGATCATCAGTGACTCGAGGTTCGGTGCTCAATGCTCAAGGCTCGAGGCTTGGAGTAATTTTATTTGACTTACATACATACATTACCATGAGATTTTATATTGAAATATATTGTATATTATTAGGGGCATAAGGCTTGAGTCTCGGGTCTCTGGGTTCGAGTATAGGATTCGATGCTCGAGGTTATTTTAATTGACATTCATACCTACATTACCATGGGATTTGACATTGAAATTCATTATTTATCATCAGGGGCTCTGGGCTTGAGGATCGGGGCTCAAGGATCAAGGCTTAAGGCTCGAGACCTGAGGCTCAAGGTTCGAGGCTTGGAGTAATTTAATTTGACATTTATACATACATTACCACGAGAATTGATATTGGAATATATTGCATATCATCAGGGGCTTAAGGCTTGAGTCTCGGGGTTCAGGGTTTCAAGTTAAGGACTCGATGCTTGAGGTTATTTAAATTGACATTCATACCTATATTACCATGGGATTTGCATTGAAATCTATTATATATCATCAGGGGCTCGGGGCTTGAGGATCGGGACTCAAGTATCGAGGCTAAAGGCTTGTAGTAATTTCAATTGGCATTCATACATTAAATACCATGGGATTTGACACTGAAATATAGTGTATATCATCTGAGTCTTAAATCTCGAGGCTCAGGGCTCATGTATCGAGGCTCATGGCTTAAGGCTAGGTGCTTGAGACTCAAGGTTTGGAGTAATTTTAATTGACATTCATACATACATACATTACCACCGGATTTGACATTGAAATCTATTGTATATAATCAAAGGATCAGGTCTTTGGGCATGAGGCACAGGGCTCAAAGCTTGACACTTAGAGAAATTTAATGTGACATTCACACATACATTGATATGAGATTTGACATTGAAATATATTGTAGATCATCAGTGACTCGAGGGTCGGTGCTCAATGCTCAAGGCTCGAGGGTTGGAGTAATTTTATTTGACATACATACATACATTACCATGAGATTTGATATTGAAATATATTGTATAATATCAGGGGCATAAGGCTTGAGTCTCGGGTCTCTGGGTTCGAGTATAGGATTCGATGCTCGAGGTTAATTGAATTGACATTCATACCTACATTACCATGGGATTTGACATTGAAATTCATTATATATCATCAGGGGCTCTGGGCTTGAGGATCGGGGCTCAAGGATCAAGGATTAAGGCTCGAGACCTGAGGCTCAAGGTTCGAGGCTTGGAGTAATTTAATTTGACATTTATACATACATTACCGCGAGATTTGATATTGAAATATATTGCATATCATCAGGGGCTTAAGGCTTGAGTCTCAGGGTTCAGGGTTTCAAGTTAAGGACTCGATGCTCGAGGTTATTTGAATTGACATTCATACCTATATTACCATGGTATTTGCATTGAAATCTATTATATATCATCATGGGCTCGGGGCTTGAGGATCGGGGCTCAAGGATCGAGGCTAAAGGCTTGTAGTAATTTCAATTGGCATTCATACATTAAATACCATGGGAGTTGACATTGAAATATATTGTATATCATCTAAGGCTTAAAGCTTGAGACTCAGGGCTCAAGTCTCGAGGCTCAAGGCTTAAGGCTAGGTTCTTGAGACTCAAGGTTTGGAGTAATTTGAATTGACATTCATACATACATTACCACGAGATTTGACATTGAAATCTATTGTATATCATCAAAGGCTCAGGTGTTTGGGCATGAGGCGCAGGGCTCAAAGCTTGACACTTAGAGTAATTGAAAGTGACATTCATACATACATTGATATGAGATTTGACATTGAAATATATTGTAGATCATCAGTGACTCGAGGTTCGGTGCTCAATGCTCAAGGCTCGAAGCTTGGAGTAATTTTATTTGACATTCATACATACATTACCATGAGATTTGATATTGAAATATATTGTATATTATCAGGGGCATAAGGCTTGAGTCTCGGGTCTCTGGGTTCGAGTATAGGATTCGATGCTCGAGGTTATTTGAATTGACATTCATACCTACATTACCATGGGATTTGACATTGAAATTGATTATATATCATTAGGGGCTCGGGGCTTGAGAATCAGGGCTCAAGGATCAAGGCTTAAGGGTCGAGACCCGAGGCTCAAGGTTCGAGGCTTGGAGTAATTTGATTAGACATTTATACATACATTACCACGAGAATTGATATTGAAATATATTGCATATCATCAGGGGCTTAAGGCTTGAGTCTCGGGGTTCAGGGTTTCAAGTTAAGGACTCGATGCTCGAGGTTATTTGAATTGACATTCATACCTATATTACCATGGGATTTGCAATGAAATCTATTATATATCATCAGGGGCTCGGGGCTTGAGGATCGGGGCTTAAGGATCGAGGCTCAAGGCCTGTAGTAATTTCAATTGTCATTCATACATTAAATACCATGGGATTTGACATTGAAATATATTGTATATCATCTGAGGCTTAAATCTCGGGGCTCAGGACTCAAGTCTCGAGGCTCAAGGCTTAAGGCTAGGTGCTTGTGACTCAAGGTTTAGAGTAATTTGAATTGACATTCATACATACATTTCCACGACATTTGACATTGAAATCTATTGTATATCATCAAAGGAATAGGTCTTTGGGCATGAGGCGCATGGCTCAAAGCTTGACACTTAGAGTAATTTAATGTGACATTCATACATACATTGATATGAGACTTGACATTGAAATATATTGTACATCATCAGTGACATGAGGTTCGGTGCTCAATGCTCAAGGCTCGAGGCTTGGAGTAATTTTATTTGACATACATACATACATTACCATGAGATTTGATATTGAAATATATTGTATATTATCAGGGGCATAAGGCTTGAGTCTCGGGTCTCTGGGTTCGAGTATAGGATTCGATGCTCGAGGTTATTTGAATTAACATTCATACCTACATTACCATGGGATTTGACATTGAAATTCATTATATATCATCAGGGGCTCGTGGCTTAAGGATCGGGGCTCAAGGATCAAGGATTAAGGCTCGAGACCCGAGGCTCAAGGTTCGAGGCTTGGAGTAATTTGATTTGACATTTATACATACATTACCAGGAGATTTGATATTGAAATATATTGCATATTATCAGGGGCTTAAGGCTTGAGTCTCGGGGTTCAGGGTTTCAAGTTAAGGACTCGATGCTCGAGGTTATTTGAATTGACATTCATACGTATATTACCATGGGATTTGCATTGAAATCTATTATATATCATCAGGGGCTCGGGGCTTTGTGGATCGGGACTCAAGTATCGAGGCTAAAGGCTTGTAGTAATTTCAATTGGCATTCATAGATTAAATACCATGGGATTTGACACTAAAATATAGTGTATATCATCTGAGTCTTAAATCTCAAGGCTCAGGGCTCATGTCTCGAGGCTCATGGATTAAGGCTAGGTGCTTGAGACTCAAGGTTTGGAGTAATTTTAATTGACATTCATACATACATTACCACGAGATTTGACATTGAAATCTATTGTATATCATCAAAGGCTCAGGTCTTTGGGAATGAGGCGCAGGGCTCAAAGCTTGACACTTAGAGTAATTTAATGTGACATTCATACATACATTGATATGAGACTTGACATTGAAATATATTGTACATCATTAGTGACATGAGGTTCGGTGCTCAATGCTCAAGGCTCCAGGCTTGGAGTAATTTTATTTGACATACATACATACATTACCATGAGATTTGATATTGAAATATATTGTATATTATCAGGGGCATAAGGCTTGAGTCTCGGGTCTCTGGGTTCGAGTATAGGATTCGATGCTCGAGGTTATTTGAATTGACATTCATACCTACATTACCATGGGTTTTGACATTGAAATTCATTATATATCATCAGGGGCTCTGGGCTTGAGTATCGGGGCTCAAGGATCAAGGCTTAAGGCTTGAAACCTGAGACTCAAGGTTCGAGGCTTGGAGTAATTTAATTTGACTTTTATACATACATTACCACGATAATTGATATTGGAATATATTGCATATCATCAGGGGCTTAAGGCTTGAGTCTCGGGGTTCAGGGTTTCAAGTTAAGGACTCGATGCTCGAGGTTATTTGAATTGACATTCATACCTATATTACCATGGGATTTGCATTGAAATCTATTATATATCATCAGGGGCTCGGGGCTTGAGAAATGGGACTCAAGTATCGAGTCTAAAGGCTTATAGTAATTTCAATTGGCATTCATACATTAAATACCATGGGATTTGACATTGAAATATAGTGTATATCATCTGAGTCTTAAATCTCAAGGCTCAGGGCTCATGTCTCGAGGCTCATGGCTTAAGGCTAGGTGCTTGAGACTCAAGGTTTGGAGTAATGTGAATTGACATTCATACATACATTACCACGAGATTTGACATTGAAATCTATTGTATATCATTAAAGGCTCAGGTCTTTGGGCATGAGGCGCAGGGCTCAAAGCTTGACACTTATAGTAATTTAATGTGACATTCATACATACATTGATATGAGATTTGACATTGAAATATATTGTAGATCATCAGTGACTCGAGGTTCGGTACTCAATGCTCAAGGCTCGAGGCTTGGAGTAATTTTATTTGACATACATACATACATTACCATGAGATTTGATATTGAAATATATTGTATATTATCAGGGGCATAAGGCTTGAGTCTCGGGTCTCTGGGTTCGAGTATAGGATTCGATGCTCGAGGTTATTTGAATTGACATTCATACCTACATTACCATGGGATTTGACATTGAAATTCATTATATATCATCAGGGGCTCTGGGCTTGAGGATCGGGGCTCAAGGATCAAGGCTTAAGTCTCGAGACCTGAGGCTCAAGGTTCGAGGCTTGGAGTAATTTAATTTGACATTTATACATACATTACCACGAGAATTGATATTGGAATATATTGCATATCATCAGGGGCTTAAGGCTTGAGTCTCGGGGTTCAGGGTTTCAAGTTAAGGACTCGATGCTCGAGGTTATTTGAATTGACATTCATACCTATATTACCATGGGATTTGCATTGAAATCTATTATATATCATCAGGGGCTCGGGGCTTGAGGATCGGGACTCAAGTATTGAGGCTAAAGGCTTGTAGTAATTTCAATTGGCATTCATACATTAAATAGCATGGGATTTGACACTGAAATATAGTGTATATCATCTGAGTCTTAAATCTCGAGGCTCAGGGCTCATGTCTCGAGGCTCATGGCTTAAGGCTAGGTGCTTGAGACTCAAGGTTTGGAGTAATTTGAATTGACATTCATACATACATTACCGCGACATTTGACATTGAAATCTATTGTATATAATCAAAGGCTCATGTATTAGGGCACGAGGCGCAGGACTCAAAGCTTGACACTTAGAGTAATTTAAAGTGACATTCATACATATATTGATATGAGATTCGATATTGAAATATATTGTAGATCATCAGTGACTCGAGGTTCGGTGCTCACTGCTCAAGGCTCGAGGGTCGAGGCTCGAGGCTTGGAGTTATTTTATTTGACATACATACATACATTACCATGAGATTTGATATTGAAATATATTGTATATTATCAGGGGCATAAGGAATGAGTCTCGGGTCTCTGGGTTCATGTATAGGATTCAATGCTCGAGGTTATTTGAATTGACATTCATACTTACTTTACCATGGGATTTGACATTGAAATTCATTATATATCATCAGGGGCTCGGGGCTCAAGGATCAAGGCTTAAGGCTCGAGACCCGTGGCTCAAGGTTCGAGGCTTGGAGTAATTTGATTTGACATTTATACATACATTACCACGAGATTTGATATTGAAATATATTGCATATTATCAGGGGCTTAAGTCTTGAGTCTCGGGGTTCAGGGTTTCAAGTTAAGGACTCGATGCTCGAGGTTATTTGAATTGACATTCATACGTATATTACCATGGGATTTGCATTGAAATCTATTATATATCATCAGGGGCTCGGGGCTTTGTGGATCGGGACTCAAGTATCGAGGCTAAAGGCTTGTAGTAATTTCAATTGGCATTCATACATTAAATACCATGGGATTTGACACTAAAATGTAGTGTATATCATCTGAGTCTTAAATCTCGAGGCTCAGGGCTCATGTCTCGAGCCTCATGGCTTAAGGCTAGGTGCTTGAGACTCAAGGTTTGGAGTAATTTTAATTGACATTCATACATACATTACCACGAGATTTGACATTGAAATCTATTGTATATCATCAAACGCTCAGGTCTTTGGGCATGAGGCGTAGGGCTCAAAGCTTGACACTTAGAGTAATTTAATGTGACATTCATATATACATTGATATGAGATTTGACATTGAAATATATTGTAGATCATCAGTGACACGAGGTTCGGTGCTCAATGCTCAAGGCTCGAGGCTTGGAGTAATTTTATTTGACATACATACATACATTACCAGGAGATTTGATATTGAAATATATTGTATATTATCAGGGGCATAAGGCTTGAGTCTAGGGTCTCTGGGTTCGAGTATAGGATTCGATGCTCGAGGTTATTTGAATTGACATTCATACCTACATAACCATGGGATTTGACATGGAAATTCATTATATATCATCAGGGGCTCTGGGCTTGAGGATCGGGGCTCAAGGATCAAGGCTTAAGGCTCGAGACCTGAGACTCAGGGTTCGAGGCTTGGAGTAATTTAATTTGACATTTATACATACATTACCACGAGAATTGATATTGGAATATATTGCATATCATCAGGGGCTTAAGGCTTGAGTCTCGGGGTTCAGGGTTTCAAGTTAAGGACTCGATGCTCGAGGTTATTTGAATTGACATTCATACCTACATTACGATGGGATTTCACATTGAAATTCATTATATATCATCAGGGGCTCTGGGCTTGAGGATCGGGGCTCAAGGATCAAGGCTTAAGTCTCGAGACCTGAGGCTCAAGGTTCGAGGCTTGGAGTAATTTAATTTGACATTTATACATACATTACCACGAGAATTGATATTGGAATATATTGCATATCATCAGGGGCTTAAGGCTTGAGTCTCGGGGTTCAGGGTTTCAAGTTAAGGACTCGATGCTCGAGGTTATTTGAATTGACATTCATACCTATATTACCATGGGATTTGCATTGAAATCTATTATATATCATCAGGGGCTCGGGGCTTGAGGATCGGGACTCAAGTATTGAGGCTAAAGGCTTGTAGTAATTTCAATTGGCATTCATACATTAAATAGCATGGGATTTGACACTGAAATATAGTGTATATCATCTGAGTCTTAAATCTCGAGGCTCAGGGCTCATGTCTCGAGGCTCATGGCTTAAGGCTAGGTGCTTGAGACTCAAGGTTTGGAGTAATTTGAATTGACATTCATACATACATTACCGCGACATTTGACATTGAAATCTATTGTATATAATCAAAGGCTCATGTATTAGGGCACGAGGCGCAGGACTCAAAGCTTGACACTTAGAGTAATTTAAAGTGACATTCATACATATATTGATATGAGATTCGATATTGAAATATATTGTAGATCATCAGTGACTCGAGGTTCGGTGCTCACTGCTCAAGGCTCGAGGCTTGGAGTAATTTTATTTAACATACATACATACATTACCATGAGATTTGATGTTGAAATATATTGTATATTATTAGGGGCATAAGGCTTGAGTCTCGGGTCTCTGGGTTCGAGTATAGGATTCGATGCTCGAGGTTATTTGAATTGACATTCATACCTACATTACCATGGGATTTGACATTGAAATTAATTATATATCATCGGGGACTCTGGGCTTGAGGATCGGGGCTCTAGGATCAAGGCTTAAGGCTCAAGGTTCGAGGCTTGGAGTAATTTAATTTGACATTTATACATACATTACCACGAGAATTGATATTGGAATATATTGCATATCATCAGGGGCTTAAGGCTTGAGTCTCGGGGTTCAGGGTTTCAAGTTAAGGACTCAATGCTCGAGGTTATTTGAATTGACATTCATACCTATATTACCATGGGATTTGCATTGAAATCTATTATATATCATCAGGGGCTCGGGGCTTGTGGATCGGGACTCAAGTATCGAGGCTAAAGGCTTGTAGTAATTTCAATTGGCATTCATACATTAAATACCATGGGATTTGACATTGAAATATAGTGTATATCATCTGAGTCTTAAATCTCGAGGCTCAGGGCTCATGTCTCGAGGCTCATGGCTTAAGGCTAGGTGCTTGAGACTCAAGGTTTGGAGTAATTTGAATTGACATTCATACATACATTACCACGAGATTTGACATTGAAATCTATTGTATATCATCAAAGGCTCAGGTCTTTGGGCATGAGGCGCAGGGCTCAAAGCTTGACACTTAGAGTAATTTAATGTGACATTCATACATACATTGATATGAGATTTGAAATTGAAATATATTGTAGATCATCAGTGACTCGAGGTTCGGTGCTCAATGCTCAAGGCTCGAGGCTTGGAGTAATTTTATTTGACATACATACATACATTACCATGAGATTTGATATTGAAATATATTGTATATTATCAGGGGCATAAGGCTTGAGTCTCGGGTCTCTGGGTTGGAGTATAGGATTCGATGCTCGAGCTTATTTGAATTGACATTCATACCTACATTACCATGGGATTTGACATTGAAATTCATTATATATCATCAGGGGCTCTGGGCTTGAGGATCGGGGTTCAAGGATCAAGGCTTAAGGCTCGAGACCTGAGGCTCAAGGTTCGAGGCTTGGAGTAATTTAATTTGACATTTATACATACATTACCACGAGAATTGATATTGGAATATATTGTCGCGCCCTATTTTGACCTCGCTCGGGTCAAAGCGGAGCGCGGACGTGTCCGGGTGATTCCTGGGTAAAATGATTGAGGAGTCGCCACCTAATTATCTTTTACGGTGAATTAGGACACCTAAATATTTAAACTAAGTGCTGCAGTGTAAACTCCAATTTTAAGGTCTGCGAAACTAGCGAGATTCTAGGTAAGGGTTCTTTATTATCCTAAAGGGAAGGGGTTAGGCATCCTTTAAGATCCGCTAACTTGCGGTTATCCGATCAAATTCAGGTTAATTATTACTAGAAAAAATACATGTTTTACAAGTATAATAAATAAAAAGATGTTTGCAAATATGATGCATTTTATATAAGTAAATATGATGCATTTTATACAAATACGTATTCGGATGACATAAAAGAAAGATACATGTAAAGTCTTTTAGAAAAACATGCGTTTGTGACAATAAATTCTTTATAATGCCAAAGAAGCGAATCTTTCGAAAATCAACAAGTTGCAAAAATAATAATAAAAGATAAGCTTACTTTGTACAATTTAATTGAAGCAAATAAAGATGACAAGAGTTGTTTTAAAAATCTTGAATAAGCGTGACGAGCCTAAAATAAATAAACTAGCGAAGGATTTCTAAGTTTGCGAGCCTACAAATAAATAAGCTAGCGACGGGTTTCAAATCTTTAACTAACCTATGAATAAATCCTAAGTTTGCCTATTCTAAGCATTTTAATAATTACATAAGTGCGATAAATAATATTACAATACAAAGCGAGAAAAAGCTGAATTTAAAGAAAGAAATAAAATAAATAAACTCCGAGGAATAATTGCCTTTATTTTTACTTTAGTCCTGCATAGTGTCAAGAACAAACGGTTAGAAACAATTAAATACAAATAACTTCATATCCGTATTCAAAACAGTGAATGTTTTGATCGCGGAGGGCTCAGACTTAAATTTTGAAAAGAACATTCCAATCACGTCGTGGCTGCAAACATATGACTAATGTGGTTTATTTTTTGATTGCCTCGCCTACTAAACGTGTTGGTCTCTCGGGTGAAATAGAAAAGATCACTATAATCACGTCGTGGCTGCGAATATATATAACTTGTTGGTTATTTTAGTCACCTCGCCTACTAAACATGTTGATCTCGGATAAAAGGTTTAAGTCTTCATCCTTGCCCAGAAGTTATATTTCCGTCTTTGCAACTGTGTAGGCCTCAAAATCGACGGATATTTTTCATCGGCCAGTGTAGTATCGTGTTCAAATCAGTAAAAATAAAATCGAATGTAAACAAAGAAAGAAAGCAGAGCGTAAAAACAAAGAGCAGAGCGATAGCAAAAAAAAAAAGCAGGCAGAAAACAGTTTCGAAAATGACGCGGTGTCTAGTTTTAAAACAAGAAAGCAAAGATAACGGTAATTTGAATGTCAAACAGTGAACTGAAATAGAAAGCAATGTTGGAAAAATGCGGTGTTTAGTTTAAAACAAGAAATGATAAAGCGATAAAAGCGATGTCTGAACGGGAGCAAAGCGAAGCGAAAAAGCAGCGCCGAGCAGGCGCGGTATTTATTCAAACAAGAAAAACAAGAATATGAAACCGAGAAGCGTCTCGAAGATGGACGCAATATTGGTTTGGATCAATAAAACAACAAAGAGAATGCGGTATTAATTCAATCAATAACATAATAATAACGCCAAAGAGATGATGGCGATTTAAAATACGACCCGAGTTCTAAAATTCGAAATATTCAAATCGGTCGCCTGACTGGTCGATGATTCAAACCGAATCGGTGATCCAAAATCGAAATCAAATAATTTCACCAAATTCAGATAACCAACATATAGAAATATGAAATGCAAGAATTAAAATAATACCCGAATCGGTCGACCCGACCGGTCGATGACTGACCGAATCGGTTGTGCAACCCGAAATCGAATAATTTCACCAATTTCAGATAACCAACATATAGAAATATGAAGTGCAAGAATTACGAAAACAATGCGGTCAAGATCGACCGGCCGGTCGATGACCCGACCGAATCCGGTATGCAACCCGAAATCGAATAATTTCACCAAATTCAGATAACCAACATATAGAAATATGAAATGCAAGAATTGAAAACAATACGACCGTCGACTCGACCGGTCGTTGACCGACCCGAATCCGGTATGCAACCCGAAATCGAATAATTTCACCAAATTCAGATAAGCAACATATAGAAATATGAAGTGCAAGAATTCTCAAAAGAATACCCGAATCGTCGACTCGACCGTCAATGACTGACCCGAATCCAGATGCAACCCGAAATCGAATAATTTCATCAAATTCAGATAACCAACATATAGAAATATGAAATGCAAGAATTACGAAAACAATAGAGGTCTGTCGATCTGACTGGTCGGTGACTGCGACCAAAACAGTGATGCCAAATCAGAGAATCAAAAAAAATGGAGAACAAACCTTTTCGGACTCAATTCTTGAACAACAAGGGAGGAAAAAATGTTTGAAAGCAAGAACACAACCAAAAATATTTTATACCCAAATCGGACCTCCGAAAATATCTCGGTTTTCTTTCTTTTTTTTCTCTTCTCTTTTCTCCTTTTTTCGAAGAACACTAGGGGTTTTTATAGCCCCATTTCTCCCAAAAACCGAGCTCAAATTTGAAATAAAGGGCCCAAAAATAATGATTTTGGAACGGGTTTTTAGGGGGTATGGGTTGGTGGTGTCAAAGGCGGTGTGGCGATTGGTGGTGTCGAGCGTAGGGCGGCGGCGTGGGGGTAGGGTGGCGGCGATTGGAGAGGGTTAGGGGGTAGGGTTTTTTAGGTCTTTTTTTTTGATTTTGGGGGTTTTGTTTTGGGTTAAAAAGAGGCGGCAAGGTCGGGTGTTGGGCGGTTCAATTGCGAGTTACGGGCCGACGGGTTGGGGATTGTGGAGTCGTAGGTTGGGCTTTGGTTTGGTTTGGGTTGGTAGGAATTTAATTGGGAAATTTGGGCTGGTGCAGTTGGGCTTGGGAATTGGGGAATTAAAATGTGGTGTTGATTTATTTTGGGTGAGGGAGATTAAATGGGTTATGGGTTGGGCTTTGGTGAAATGGGTGAAAATTGTTTTGGGTTAGGAAATAAAAATGGGTTAGAAATTGTTTTGGGTTTAAATTGTTTTGGGTTTGGGTATAAGGGAATTTAATTGGGGAGTTTTGGGCTTGGACGAAAAAATGGGTTTTAATTTAGGTTGGGTAGAAATTGTATTGGGTTAGGAAATAAAAATGGGTTAGGAATTGAAAAATATAAAAGGGGTTTAATATTAAAGATATTATATATATATATATATATTTTGTAAAAGATGTGAATTATTTAAAATAACATAACAACGTGATAATAATAAAATATAATTTTTGCGAAATGCTTAATGCTTAATAAAAAGGGAAATGCGATGCAATTTTGCGAGAATAAAATAATATAGCATTTCGGATAAAAATGCAAATGATATAAATATCACGAATAATAATAATAATATGAAGATACACACATATATGCCTATATTTTAAAATTATTTTAAAAGTGACAAAAATATTAAAAATTACGAATGAAATCATAAAAGAAGGGACAAAATTGGGTGTCAGCAGATGCCCTCTTTGGGCGGAGACGATGAAAGAGTTTTCGCCAAAGAAAGTTGACTGAGTAGCCAATTTTGCCCCGATCCTCTGGACTGCATGGTAAGAAATAGAATCAGGGGTATAGAAGTTGCAAAAAGATGGTGCACATTCAAGAAACAATGCCCCAGTGTCGACTTAGGATGACACTGGTCGCAGACACGAGAAATTAATGGGAAAGAGCGGATCGACGTTCGAAGTAGGTCGTTTGACCAAATTGCCTTGGTTCGCCGTGAGATATAGTTCCATGTTAAGCTGAAAGCTCCCGCCGATTCGAATTCCTGTGGACCAGAGCTAAGATAAAAGTTAGTGTATAACAGTTGCACAAGATATGTATGTGAGAGTATGACTTTGTAAGTTGAAATGATGTCGTTGCTTAATGTTGTGCAGATGATGGCGTTGGCGGGCGCCTGTTTACACTTTAAAATAAAGTACCCGCATTAGAAGGTGGGCGCCTGATTTAAAACATACCCGCATTAGAAGGTGGGCGCCTGATTTAAAACATACCCGCATTAGAAGGTGGGCGCTGATTTAAAACATACCGCGATTAGAAGGTGGGCGCTGATTTAAAACATACCCGATTAGAAGGTGGGCGCTGATTTAAAACATACCCGCATTAGAAGGTGGGCGCTGATTTAAAACATACCCGCATTAGAAGGTGGGCGCTGATTTAAAACATACCGATTAGAAGGTGGGCGCTGATTTAAAACATACCGCATTAGAAGGTGGGCGCTGATTTAAAACATACCGCGATTAGAAGGTGGGCGCTGATTTAAAACATACCCGCATTAGAAGGTGGGCTACGATTTAAAACATACCCAAGATTAGAAGGTGGGCGCTGATTTAAAACATACCGCATTAGAAGGTGGGCGCTGATTTAAAACATACCCGCGTTAGAAGGTGGGCGCTGATTTAAAACATACCCGATTAGAAGGTGGGCGCTGATTTAAAACATACCCGCATTAGAAGGTGGGCGCTGATTTAAAACATACCCGCGTTAGAAGGTGGGCGCTGATTTAAAACATACCCGCATTAGAAGGTGGGCGCTGATTTAAAACATACCCAGATTAGAAGGTGGGCGCTGATTTAAAACATACCCGCATTAGAAGGTGGGCGCTGATTTAAAACATACCCGCATTAGAAGGTGGGCGCTGATTTAAAACATACCCGCATTAGAAGGTGGGCTGATTTAAAACATACCGCGTTAGAAGGTGGGCGCCTGATTTAAAACATACCCGCATTAGAAGGTGGGCGCCTGATTTAAAACATACCCGCATTAGAAGGTGGGCGCCTGATTTGTGTCGTCGTGTTGACGTAAGGTAAAGTGGGGCCCTATTGCCATGCCATGATAGTTAATGTGTGGACATAAGCGATGCAAAAGTTGAGTAGATGAGAATGCGACCCTGTAAGTCGAAATACCGTTCTCTCCGTGGACACAACACGGTTGGGAACATGTAGTTTAGCATGACGTCTTTGTACAATCTCCAAACAGGAAAGTGATTCTTGTAGTGAGTTGTGATGCGGAGGCCCTTGCGAATCTGCTCATAAATGTTGCAGCTTCCCTGCTTTGCTGACTGAAGAACACGTACTCAAATAAATTTATGAGTTTTGGGAGGGGAGTTGATTCGCGTTGACTTTGTAGCCGGTCTTGGTATTTGCATGTCCTGCTAACTCGGACCCGTAGCCCTCTCTCTCGCTTCCAGTCTTGGCCAGCCGTTAATGAAAACATTCAAAAACAATTTGTAGAAAATGCAAAAATAGAAACATAAAAATTCTATCGAATTTTGATGAAAAATGTTTGTTGAAAAAATAATTTGCTTATAAGAAATACTGCATATATATATATATATATATATATAAATGTCTGTCGAGCAGTGACATGCGGTGAAACAAAAGCAAACGTCTTATCCAAAATTCTTCTGGCTGAAGACTTAGTTTGCCGATGGTTTTCCATGTTTATCGGCGTCCTCTGGCAGTGATCCCTTAAAAAATGCCCCAGTGTCTGATATATGAGAATGACGATCTTTTGAACGGACAACCGAGTCTTGTGTAGATTTCTTGCCTGCCCTATCAGGGTGATCAGATGGGTGCATTTTGTCTTCTGTGAGATAGAGGAGAAAATATTTCCTAATGGTGGGACCGAAGCCGATTTAGGCCGCCTACGTATCCCCATGAGGGAATCAGGTCATGACGTAGTTCATTACAAGCAAAAGAGGATTGTAAGGATTTTCTAAAATGGGGCCGAAGCCGATGTGGCCGCCTACGTATCCCGCCGAGGGAATCAGGTCATAACGTAGTTCATGTTACAAAGAAATGTGTTTCTGGGGAAATTTGCCATCTAGGAAACGGAACCCGACATGGGTTCTTTGCGTATCCCGCCTGGGAGCGCAATTTTTTACAACACAAGAAATGCATTACACAGAAAAATCCTAAATGTAGTATCTTTTCACTGCATCCGCGTTGATAGCTTTTGGCCATACTTCACCGTCCATTTCAGCTAGGATTAACGCTCCTCCAGTCAACACCCGGTGAACCATATAAGGCCCTTGCCAGTTAGGTGCGAATTTTCCTTTAGCTTCATTTTGGTGCGGGAATATTCGCTTTAGCACCAATTGCCCGGTTCGAAAGTCCTTGGTTTTACTTTCTGTTGAAAGCTTTGGCCATTCTGTTTTGGTAAAGTTGTCCGTGGCGCATCGCGTTCAATCGCTTTTCATCAATCAAAGATCAATTGTTCAGACGATTCGTATCCATTTCGCCTGCTCATTTCGACTTCTTGGATAATTCTCAAAGATGGTATTTCCACTTCCTGCTGGTAACACGACTGCTCCATAGACCAATAGATACTGGCGTTGCCCCGGTAGAAGTCCCGATCGTAGTGCGGTATCCCAAAAGTGCAAAAGGCGGATGCTCATGCGGTGCTTGTAATTATCAATCATCTTTCGTAGTATTCTTTTGATGTTTTTGTTGGTCGCTTCGACCGCTCCGTTCATCCGAGGTGCACGGAGTGGAATTGCGGTGAGTGATCTTAAACTTCTCGCATATCTCATTCATCGACATCTGTTGAGATTAGCCCCATTGTCTGTTATAATCGACTCGGGGATTCCAAATCGACAAATGATGTTATTGCGGACAAAATCAACTACCACTTTCTTTGTTACTGACTTGTGGGACGATGCTTCTACCCACTTTGTGAAATAGTCAATTGCCACTAGAATAAATCTGTGTCCATTTGATGCGGCAGGTTCAATAGGGCCAATGACATCCATGCCCCAAGCTGCGAATGGCCAAGGAGAGCTCGTCACATTGAGTTCGTTAGGGGGTACCTTGATTAGATCACCATGAATCTGACATCGATGGCATCTTTGCACGAAGTGGATGCAATCTGTTTCCATGGTCATCCAAAAGTATCCTGCTCTTAGAATCTTCTTTGCCAAAGTGAAGCCATTCATATGAGGCCCGCGCGTGCCTCCGTGTATCTCTTCAACTAAACCGCTTGCCTCTCGAGCATCAACACATCTTAACAAACCGAGATCCGAGTCCTCCGATAAAGGATTTCTCCGTTTAGGAAGAAATGGTTTGCTAACCTCCTAAGTGTCCTCTTTGTATCTGGTTATGCCTTACGGATATTCACCTATCTTGAGATATCTCTTAACGTCGTGGTACCAAGGCTTTCCATCCGACTCTTCATCTATATTGAAACAATATGCCGGCTGATCCGATAAGCTCACCTTGATGGGATCAATGTAGTTCTTATCCGGATGTTGAATCATGGAGGACAGTGTTGCCAGAGCGTCAGCGAACTCGTTTTGAGTTCGTGGGATATGCTTGAATTCTATCCTGCTGAATTTTTTGCATAATTCTTTCACGCAATGCAGGTAAGGAAGTATCTTCCCGTTCTTGGTCGCCCATTCGCCTTGTACCTGATGAATCAATAAGTCTGAATCACCTATAACTAGCAGTTCTTGAATGTTCATATCAACGGCCATTCTAAGTCCGAGTACACAAGCTTCATATTCCGCCATATTGTTGGTGCATGGAAATCGGAGTTTTGCCGAAATTGGGTAGTGTTGACCTGATTCTGAAATCAAAACTGCTCCAATACCAACCCCTTTGAAGTTTGCAGCTCCGTCGAAGAACATTCTCCAACCCGGGTATTCTTCTGAGATGTCTTCTCCAACAACAAGACCTCCTCGTCAGGAAAATAAGTGGGAGAGGCATGTATTCTTCATCCACAGGATTTTCAGCAAGATGGTCGGCTAGTGCTTGTCCTTTGATAGCCTTTTGGGTGACATATATGATATCGAACTCACTTAGCAAGATTTGCCACTTTGCTAGCTTTCCGGTGGGCATGGGCTTCGAAAGATGTATTTGAGCGGGTCCATCCTTGAGATGAGATAAGTGGTATATGCAGACAGATAATGTCTAAACTTTTGTGCAATCCACGTTAAGGCACAACAAGTGCGTTCCAAAGAAAGTATACCGAGCTTCATACGGTGTGAACTTCTTGCTTAAGTAGTATATGGCTCGCTCCTTCTTTCTGTTTCGTCATGTTGTCCCAAAGACGCACCCAAATGCATTTTCTAACACGCAGATATAACAAAGAACGGCCTTCCGGGTTCTGGAGGCACCAAAGCAGTGGGTTAGACAAGTATTCTTTGATTCTATCGAAAGCTTGCGGCAATCCGATGTCCACTTGGTAGCGGCGTCTTTCTTGAAGAGCTTGAATATTGGCTCACATATCACCGTTGATTGTGCTATGAACTCTTGATGTAGTTGAGGCGACCAAGGAAACTCATTACGCCCTTTCGACTTTTTGGAGGAGGCAAGTCTTGAATAGCTTTTACCTTCGAGGGGTCCAATTCAATACCCCTTCTACTTACAATGAAACCCAATGACTTCCCAAATAGGACACCAAATGCGCACTTTGCGGGATTTAACTTCAGGTTATACCGCCTCGGTCGGTCAAAAACTTCTCTAAATCATCAAGTGATCTCAAGTCCTTCGCGACTTGATAATAACGTCATCTACGTAGACCTCTATTTCTTTGTGGATCATATCATGAAAAATGGTAGTCATGGCCCTCATGTAGGTGGCACTGCATTCTTGAGTCCGAAGCGGCATTACTCGATAACAATGATACCCCCAAGGTGTAGTGAATGCTTTGTCTTCTCTGCATCTTCCTCATCCATCAAGATTTGGTGGTAACCAGCAAAGCAATCAACAAATGATTGTAACTCATGCTTTGCACAGCTTGTCAATGAGTATGTGAATATTTGGAAGAGGGAAGTCATCCTTGGTGGCCTTGTTGAGATCCCGATAATCCACGCACACTCGTGATCTTTCCATCTTTCTTTGGCACAGGTACAATGTTGGCCAACCAAGTCGGGTATCTTGTGACCGAATGACCTTTGCGTCGAATTGCTTGGACACCTCTTCCTTGACCCTTAAACTCAAATCGGGCTTGATTTTCCTTGGTTTTTGTTTCACCGAGGGTAAGATGGATCGATAGGCAATCTATGCGAAACAATATCCGTGCTCAATCCTGGCATCTCGTCATAAGACCAAGCAAATACGTCGATATATTGCCTCAAAAGATCCGTCAGTTCTTTCCTTTGTGGGCGTTTAGATGGACGCCGATTCTTGTTTCTTTCATATTTTCTGCATCCCCAAATTTATTGCCTCGGTTTCTTCTAAATTTGGCTTTGGTTTATTCTCAAAATGTTCCAATTCCTCTCATCAATTCTTCTGGTTGCGAGTCTTCCTCATACTCTTGAAGTCCTGTTCATCGTTTGGATTTTGTTTGTTTGTTTCATTACATGTCACATTCACATTATCGATGATTTATTAGTTTGCATCTTTGAAAGAGAAAAGAAAATTAGTAAACAAAACAAAATTTTAAATAGCAAAAGAAATGTGGATTTGTCATTTAAGCTTTCAAAAGATGGAGGCAAAACACATTAATGCATAGATGCCATTCAAGCCTCAATTAGAATCGCATTGTTTCAAAAAGTACTAAGGTAATTTCTACCAAGCTTCCGGAGAAACAGTAGGGCACAGTCCAATTTTTCAAAATATCTCAATGTTCTGCATCCCAAATAGTTGGGCATTCATCAAAATCATCCAGAATTACATGGCATTCCATTTCTTCTTACGCAATAAAAAGGCTTTTGAGTCCTTCACAGGTCGTCTGCATCATCTTCATTCGACTCCTGAGCGGCATATGCTTTGACAAATGACTGATTCAAGGGTGGAACAGGCTTTGGCAAGGGAGTGTCCTTTTCTTTCGGAGGTTGGTGATAAGACTTCTTTAGAAGTGGGTTTGTATCCGAGACCGAAAGTATCCTTCTTCGAGCAAGTGAACAGGCTCCACCATACCTTCTAAATTCAATCCGAGGCCTCGACCGGCTTAAAGCCATTCTTCAACATTTCTGGGCCACCATTGTGAGGACCGGGTAACTTCAATATTTCACTTTGGAGGCACATGCAATTTCTCCGACATGGAAGACAGGACCCATCCAGCGTATCTCACGCTTTCAACAAATAGGATCTGCCCTTCGGGACATCTTGAATTGCTCCCTTCTCCGTGTACCACGACCTCGTGATGATCCCAAACAAACTTCAAACTCTGATGTAGGGTATAAGGAACTGCACCAGCCACATGGATCCAAGGTCTTCCCATTAGTAGGTTATAGCTGATAGATATGTCTAACACTTGGAATTCCACGACGAACTCCACGGGCCCCACTTGTAATGTCAAATCCATTTCTCCCATAACGCTCCTTTGGGCTCCATCAAAACCTTTAACTCTCAGATGACTTTCGCGAATCTTTCCAATGCTAATTCCCAAGGCTCGGAGAGTCGCCGCGGGACAAATATTGACGGCTGAGCCTCCATCAATCAATACCTTAGAAATGAACTTGTTCATGCACTTTACTGTTATGTTCAAAGCTTTGTTGTGGCACAAACCCTCAGGTGGCAATTCTTTGTCATGAAAAGAGACTTTATGGGCCTCTAAAATCTGTCCGACCAAGGCCGAGAGTTTCTCGCCTGTGGTCTCTCTCGCACATAAGCTTCTTTGAGTACTTCCAATAAAGCGCGTCCATGGTCAGGAGAATTCATCAACAATGATAGCAAAGAAATCTGAGCGGTGTTTTCTTCAATTGCTCTACAACGGAATACTCCTTGGTTGGCATCTTCCTCCGTAACTCTTCTACTTGAGTCTACTGTTACAACCTTTTTGGATTGTCCGCAGGGGCATAACATCGTCCGGATCTTGTCATACCAGCGACGACAACTTCTACAATTTGTTTCTCCTTTCCCCTGCTCCTTTCCCCAATCGAATAGCTCCAAGGGGCAGTTTTGGTATCGATATACGACGTCACTATCCGCGATCTCGGAGGAAGTACTTCCACTTCAAACGGTGCTCTTACGAGCGTAATTATAGGGGTGATCAAAGCCGATGATTCAACCCTTTCTTACATTCGGATCGGCACAATGGTCCCTTCCAAACTGTTTTCTTCATCAACGGTAATCATGTTTATGTTGGCATTGTCATGATTTGGCAGAGGGTTATTATTTACATTAGGGGAAGGTCCTTTCAGCTGGATAATTCCCTCTTTGATCAAAGCCTCGATCTTGTCTTTTAAGTGAAACAAACTCAGTGTCATGTCCGGTGATCCCAGAGTGGTACGCACAATGCTTAGTTTCATCATACGACCTGGGAATAGGATTGGGGATATGCCCTGGGATGGGTTGGAGTATTCAGCGGTTCTCAATCTTTCGTATAGTTGGGCTAGAGGTTCGGCTAAAGGTGTATATGTCTTGACCGCCTTCTTTCGTGATTTGCCCGGGGTCTGGGAGTATTTGGTGGATGGTTTTGCGGCTGAGGCGGATGTGTGGGTTGATACTGTGGGGAATTTCTATAGGTAGGTGCTCGTGGTGGGCTATATATTGGTTGGGTATGATAGACAGGGTAGGGAGTAGGCGAGTGTTGATAATAAGGCCGAGGGCTTTGTGTGCTTTGGCTATAGTAGGAGGGCTGATGATTTTGGGTGTTTTGATTATAGTAGGGAGGTTGGGATGACGGGCTTTGGTAGGTTGGAATTTGGTTGGACCTATGTTCCTGGACTGCCATGACAGGGGACGCTCCATCCCTCCTCTTCTTAATTGCTCCCCCGAATGAGTCTGACTGAATGGCCTTACTTGTCGCCCGCAATCTTTGCTAAGTTCGCGATTCTCCTGCTTTGATACCTTCTTCTATGAAATCTCCCATTCGACCACTTCAGAGAAATTCCGTCCAATGACGCTTATCATTTTTTCGTAATAAGTTGCATCCTTCATAGATTGCACAAAGAGCGTGGTCATCTCACTTTCCGCCATTGGGTGAACTTTGTCGCTTCGCCCTCCATCTCATGGCATATTCTCTGAAAGTCTCTGTAGATTTTTCTCCAATTTCATTAAATAAAATCTATCCAAGACTGTGTCGGTGTTAAACCTGAACTTTGTCCACAAAATCCTCGTGCCATTGTGCCCCAGGTTATGCCATTTTCATGGGTCCTGGCTTGTGTACGGTCGAGCGCTTCTCCTGTCAAACTTCTTATGAACAACTTCATTATTATGGCTTGGTCCTTACCCACTCCAACCAGTTTGTCACAATACAATCTCAAATGAGCGCGAGGATTTCCCTTTCCATCGAATAAGTCAAATTTTGGCACCTTATACCCGATGTGCAATCGAACGCGTCGGGATGCATGCAGAGATCTTCATACTCGAGTCCTTCATGCCTCTTGCTGGTTTGAATGTTTTTAAATACTTCTTTTAGGCTATGAATTTCCCTTGCCATACTTTCATCATTTCTAATCCTTGCTTGCCTTTCCATCTCTTCATATTGGTCTATCTCCTGGTGATGTATGTTTGGTATGGTAGAAGTGGAAGGTTGGGCTTCCGTTGCATATACCGGTGGCACATACTGCTTGTTAGTGATGTGTGCCATTGGTATTTGTTGGGTTGCCTGGTAATTTAGTGTGGGAGGGATATTTTGGATAAGTGGGGTAGTTTGGGTAAGTGGAGTGGATGTATATATGGAGTCGTGAAGGATCTTGGGTCATTTTGTAGCGGGTTTTGTTGTGGACTGGCCTGCGGGTTGATAGGATGTGGATTGGTACGTTGTGGGCTGGCGAATTGAGGATTGGTTCTGCTTGGTAAGGGATTTCGGGGAAGGTTATGAGGGAATGATGGTTCGTGAGATGGAAAGGTGTGTGGAGCGATTGCGCTCGTCTCTTGTTCAGCAGTGGAGTGTTGATGCGATGGAAAGATTGGTAAGATTCCTGAGCCGTTCGATCTCGGTTTGCATAGTTGCCATTTGCCGCGATAGTTGGGCGAGGTATTCATCCGGACGGAAGTATTTCTCCTTTCCGATGTCTCTGGTTCACCTCCGGAAGAGCGACAAGTCCCAAACCGGTTTGTTAATTTGCCCTGAATCAGTCATTTTGTCGGATGATTGTGCCTTGGATCTCGTGAAGTAATGGTGTTCCGCCAGTTTCAATCAACGCGAATCAACTTTTTGGAAAATAAAGCAGGCAAAATAAACCTTCTCTAAAAAAAAATGAAACAAACCAAGTTAGTATGAGACGAATAATTATTGCTTTGAATAACACGTATAGAGTGGAGAACAGTAAACAAGTAGCAGACAGATTATATGGAAATTAAATGCGCGTCCTAATGTGCATGGGGCCTCCTTTATGCCGGAGGTGAGCTTAAACGCAAAAATATGCAAGATACTGATAAATTGATCCAAGCCAAAGATTGTGATGCCTTTTGTCGGAAAAGGTCGACTTTTACTGAAATAATAATGCGTACAATAATAAAGCTGATAACATAAGATATTTATGCTCAGGTTCTAAATCTTGCTTTTGATCACCGAGATGAAGATGGGACCCTAACATTGCTGGGTCCGACTCCTGCGTCCTCTAGATATTGCACTATATTTTGCATTTGCTGCCACATCTCGGGGGTAACGACTGTGTCTCTGAGCCGGAAATTCCTTATCCAAATTGTCGTGCCGATATCTTCAAAACCTTGCTCGCCATCAGGACTATGGTCTGTACTACTGTAATCCTCTCGTAGCCACGCTTGATATTCGGGGGTACCTCCTGCCTGACTACCTCCAATGTCTATTGTGTCGATATTGTTCCATTCATCGAAGACTCGCCTAGCTCTGGGGACAATGAAATTCGGCCCGAATGGAATTTCAGAAATCCTCATATTTGCCCGGAGGGGAATTATCTGCTCTTGTCCCAACCGCCGAGTACGGGGAGTGGAGCGTAAGGTTGGAGGCCTTTCAACCCGATAAGCTCAATATAATAAAGCATTTTGCATCGTATGTAGGCTTTTTTGGCATTCGGGAGCAGAGGGTATTTCCATTGGATCTGTTCACAGGTGCGGGACGCCAAAAACCCATACCAATCATTCATGCCGATGAGCGATACTTAATCGCTTGCTCGTAAAAGCTGACGATTTTGTTTGACTCGCTGAAGCATATGTCGACCATATTCGGGCGCTGATAGAAGTGTTCCATTGCCCACATCTGCAAAATAAGGTTGCAGCCTTCGAAGAAACCTGTTTCACCTCTTTTACATTTCCCTAAAGCCCGAAATATTTCTGCCAAAATCATAGGGGCCAAAGTGAGTTGTGCTCCGTTTGCTCCTTCGAAAAGTGCCCGTGCTACGGAACATATGCAGGTACTGATCTTTCCATACTCAAGCGGGAATATCAGAGACCCTAGAAAGGCGACAGTGAATGCAATGGGTCGTTTGGTCCGCCAATGATCGGGGGTGCAAGAAAATTCATTTTTGAATGTCTTGTAACCGTCTCGACAACCGTACCTCTCATAAAGATAATCCATTGAGACCCAGTTGTTTTCAAAGCATAGGAGTTTCTTAGTGTTCTTTACGCCTAAGTAGGGGAGAAGTTTCTTTCCGAATTGACAGTGCGGGATAATTTGTTCTCTACCCTGGTAGATCAAATTGGTGAAATAGTTGATTTCTTCCAAAGTAGGAGTCATCTCAAAATCTCGAATCAAGACAACCCGATCCGGATCCCAAAAATGGATCAGTGCTCGACCAAATGTTGATCGGGAAGATGTCGAACAACGAAACGAGGCAACCTAATCTTCTCCTAATTGCCATTTGGTCGCCAAGGTCAAAGTTTGTCCACCATATTTTCAGCTTTGTTCTAATCCCACTCACCATTCTCGACTTGCAGCATGCACTCCATCTATAACAAAATAAATAAAATAAAAATAAAATATACATTTTCCGATTTTTGGCATCTTGTTTAGGCTTGGATCCGTCCATCAATATCCTGCTACACATAATATGCTGATTGGTCGTTGGGTTGTGAGACCCGTCGACAATTTGGTGGTTTTCTTATTTGTGAAGTTGATGCCAAGGATCAACCCACCTAAGATGTATGCATGCATGACTTAAAATAAAGGGTGGTATAGCTCTATCTTAAATTTTCTAAGATTTGGCTGACTAGACACAAGGTTCCCGAGCGGACTACTCGAGTGAGAAGGCTACGCGGCCACCAGATGGTCCGGTCACTCCGCGCATACGCCAACTCTCCTAAATTTTGGTAGAGTGAAAGAAATTTGCGGGTGCGTAAAACACACCTCGCGTGTAGTGTGTGATAGTGTCAATTTTCCAGAGTGGAAGAAATATGAACGAAATGCCAATTTAAGGAAAGCAGTAAGACAATATAGCAATTAAAGCAGTTTATGCAAAAAATCTCATAAATAAAACACATCAAAGCACTAAATCAGATAAGGAACAAAAGTAAAGCAATAATTAACCGAACTTGTTATGGTTAAGAACCTGAATTCCCCAGCGGAGTCGCCATGCTGTCGCGCCCTATTTTGACCTCGCTCGGGTCAAAGCGGAGCCTTGAGGCGTGTCGAGTGATTCCTGGGTAAAATGATTGAGGAGTCGCCACCTAATTATCTTTTACGGTGAATTAGGACACCTAAATATTTAAACTAAGTGCTGCAGTGTAAACTCCAATTTTAAGGTCTGCGAAACTAGCGAGATTCTAGGTAAGGGTTCTTTATTATCCTAAAGGGAAGGGGTTAGGCATCCTTTAAGATCCGCTAACTTGCGGTTATCCGATCAAATTCAGGTTAATTATTACTAGAAAAAATACATGTTTTACAAGTATAATAAATAAAAAGATGTTTGCAAATATGATGCATTTTATATAAGTAAATATGATGCATTTTATACAAATACGTATTCGGATGACATAAAAGAAAGATACATGTAAAGTCTTTTAGAAAAACATGCGTTTGTGACAATAAATTCTTTATAATGCCAAAGAAGCGAATCTTTCGAAAATCAACAAGTTGCAAAAAATAATAATAAAAGATAAGCTTACTTTGTACAATTTAATTGAAGCAAATAAAGATGACAAGAGTTGTTTTAAAAATCTTGAATAAGCGTGACGAGCCTAAAATAAATAAACTAGCGAAGGATTTCTAAGTTTGCGAGCCTACAAATAAATAAGCTAGCGACGGGTTTCAAATCTTTAACTAACCTATGAATAAATCCTAAGTTTGCCTATTCTAAGCATTTTAATAATTACATAAGTGCGATAAATAATATTACAATACAAAGCGAGATAAAAGCTGAATTTAAAGAAAGAAATAAAATAAATAAACTCCGAGGAATAATTGCCTTTATTTTTACTTTAGTCCCTGCAAGCTGTCAAGAACAAACGGTTAGAAACAATTAAATACAAATAACTTCATATCCGTATTCAAAACAGTGAATGTTTTGATCACGGAGGGCTCAGACTTAAATTTTGAAAAGAACATTCCAATCACGTCGTGGCTGCAAACATATGACTAATGTGGTTTATTTTTTGATTGCCTCGCCTACTAAACGTGTTGGTCTCTCGGGTGAAATAGAAAAGATCACTATAATCACGTCGTGGCTGCGAATATATATAACTTGTTGGTTATTTTAGTCACCTCGCCTACTAAACATGTTGATCTCGGATAAAAGGTTTAAGTCTTCATCCTTGCCCGAAGTTATATTTCCGTCTTTGCAGTGTGTAGGCCTCAAAATCGACGGATATTTTTCATCGGCGGTGTAGTATCGTGTTCAAATCAAGAAAAATAAAATCGAATGTAAACAGAAGCAGCAGAGCGTAAAAACAAAGAGTGATAGCAGTAGCAAAAAAAACAGAGGCGTAAAAACAGTTTAGAAAATGACGCGGTGTCTAGTTTTAAAACAAGAAAGCAAAGATAACGGTAATTTGAATGTACAAACAGTTGAATCGAAATAGAAAGCAATGTTGGAAAAATGCGGTGTTTAGTTTAAAACAAAGAAATGATAAAGCAAGAAAAAGCGAATCAAACGGGAGCAAAGCGAACAGAAACAAATACCAACAGACGCGGTATTTATTCGAAACAGTAAAAAAACAGTAATATGAAACCGAGAAGCGTCTCCCGAAGATGGACGCAATATTGGTTTGGATCAATAAAACAACAAAGAGAATGCGGTATTAATTCAATCAATAACATAATAATAACGCCAAAGAAACAGACAGTAGCGATTTAAAATACCCGACCCGAGTTCTGAAATTCTGGAAATATTCAAATCGGGTCGCCCCGACTCGGGTCAGTGATTCAAACCCGAATCAGTGATCCAAAATCCGAAATCAAATAATTTCACCAAATTCAGATAACCAACATATAGAAATATGAAATGCAAGAATTCTGAAAATAATACCCGAACCGGGTCGACCCGACCCGAATCAGTTGTGCAACCCGAAATCGAATAATTTCACCAATTTCAGATAACCAACATATAGAAATATGAAATGCAAGAATTCTGAAAACAATACCCGAACCGGGTCGACCTGACCGGTCGGTGACCGACCGAATCCGGTATGCAACCCGAAATCGAATAATTTCACCAAATTCAGATAACCAACATATAGAAATATGAAATGCAAGAATTCAAAACAATACCCGAATCGTCGACTCGACCGGTCGATGACCGACCGAATCCGGTATGCAACCCGAAATCGAATAATTTCACCAAATTCAGATAACCAACATATAGAAATATGAAATGCAAGAATTGAAAACAATACCCGAACCGGTCGACTGACCGGTCGGTGACTAAACCGAATCCGGTATGCAACCCGAAATCGAATAATTTCACCAAATTCAGATAACCAACATATAGAAATATGAAATGCAAGAATTCTGAAAACAATACCCGAACCGGGTCGACCCGACCCGGGTCAGTGACCCGACCCGAAACAGTGATGCAAAATCAGAGAATCAAAAAAAATGGAGAACAAACCTTTTCGGACTCAATTCTTGAACAACAAGGGAGGAAAAAATGTTTGAAACCAAGAACACAACCAAAAATATTTTATACCCAAATCGGACCTCCGAAAATATCTCGGTTTTCTTTCTTTTTTTTTTCTCTTCTCTTTTCTCCTTCCTCGAAGAACACTAGGGGTTTTTATAGCCCCATTTCTCCCAAAAACCGAGCTCAAATTTGAAATAAAGGGCCCAAAAATAATGATTTTGGAACGGGTTTTTAGGGGGTATGGGTTGGTGGTGTCAAAGCGCGGTGTGGCGATTGGTGGTGTCGGCGTAGGCGGCGACGTGGGGGTAGGGTGGCGGCGATTGGAGAGGGTTAGGGGTAGGGTTTTAGGTCTTCTTTTTTTTGATTTTGGGGTTTTGTTTTGGGTTAAAAAGGGGCGGCAGGTCGGGTGTTGGGCAGTTCTGGTTTGCGGGTTCTGGGCCGACGGGTTGGGGATTGTGGGTCGGCGGTTGGGCTTTGGTTTGGTTTGGGTTGGTAGGAATTTAATTGGGAAATTTGGGCTGGTCTGGTTGGGCTTGGGAATTGGGGAATTAAAATGTGGTGTTGATTTATTTTGGGTAGGGGAGATTAAATGGGTTATGGGTTGGGCTTTGGTGAAATGGGTGAAAATTGTTTTGGGTTAGGAAATAAAAATGGGTTAGAAATTGTTTTGGGTTTAAATTGTTTTGGGTTTGGGTATAAGGGAATTTAATTGGGGAGTTTTGGGCTTGGACGAAAAAATGGGTTTTAATTTAGGTTGGGTAGAAATTGTATTGGGTTAGGAAATAAAAATGGGTTAGGAATTGAAAAATATAAAAGGGGTTTAATATTAAAGATATTATATATATATATATATATTTTGTAAAAGATGTGAATTATTTAAAATAACATAACAACGTGATAATAATAAAATATAATATTTAAGTAAATGCTTAATGCTTAATAAAAAGGGAAATGCGATGCAATTTTGCGAGAATAAAATAATATAGCATTTCGGATAAAAATGCAAATGATATAAATATGCGAATAATAATAATAATATGAAGATACACACATATATGCCTATATTTTAAAATTATTTTAAAAGTGTCAAAAATATTAAAAATTACGAATAAAATCATAAAAGATGGGACAAAATTGGGTGTCAACATATATTGCATATCATCAGGGGCTTAAGGCTTGAGTCTCGGGGTTCAGGGTTTCAAGTTAAGGACTCGATGCTCGAGGTTATTTGAATTGACTTTCATACCTATATTATCATGGGATTTGCATTGAAATCTATTATATATCATCAGGGGCTCGGGGCTTGAGGATCGGGACTCAAGTCTCGAGGCTCATGGCTTAAGGCTAGGTGCTTGAGACTCAAGGTTTGGAGTAATTTGAATTGACATTCATACATACATTACCGCGAGATTTGACATTGAAATCTATTGTATATCATCAAAGGCTCAGGTCTTTGGGCATGAGGCGCAGGACTCAAAGCTTGACACTTAGAGTAATTTAAAGTGACATTCATACATACATTGATATGAGATTTGACATTGAAATATATTGTAGATCATCAGTGACTCGAGGTTCGGTGCTCAATGCTCAAGGCTCGAGGCTTGGAGTAATTTTATTTGACATACATACATACATTACCACGAGATTTGATATTGAAATATATTGCATTTCATCAGGGGCTTAAGGCTTGAGTCTCGGGGTTCAGGGTTTCAAGTTAAGGACTGAATGCTCGAGGTTATTTGAATTGACATTCATACCTATATTACCATGGGATTTGCATTGAAATCTATTATATATCATCAGGGGCTCGGGGCTTGAGGATCTGGGCTCAAGGATCGAGGCTAAAGGCTTGTAGTAATTTAAATTGGCATTCGTACATTAAATACCATGGGATTTGACATTGAAATATAGTGTATATCATCTGAGTCTTAAATCTAGAGGCTCAAGGATCATGTCTCGAGGCTCATGGCTTAAGACTAGGTGCTTGAGACTCAAGGTTTGTAGTAATTTGAATTGACATTCATACATACATTACCGCGAGATTTGACATTGAAATCTATTGTATATCATCAAAGGCTCAGGTCTTTGGGCATGAGGCGCAGGCTCAAAGCTTGACACTTAGAGTAATTTAATGTGACATTCATACATATATTGATGTGAGATTTGACATTGAAATATATTGTAGATCATCAGTGACTCGAGGTTCGGTGCTCAATGCTCAAGGCTCGAGGCTTGGAGTAATTTTATTTGACATACATACATACATTACCATGAGATTTGATATTGAAATATATTGTATATTATCAGGGGCATAAGGCTTGAGTCTCGGGTCTCTGGGTTCGAGTATAGGATTCGATGCTCGAGGTTATTTGAATTGACATTCATACCTACATTACCATGGGATTTGACATTGAAATTCATTATATATCATCAGGGGCTCTGGGCTTGAGGATCGGGGCTCGTGGATCAAGGCTTAAGGCTCGAGACTTGAGGCTCAAGGTTCGAGGCTTGGAGTAATTTGATTTGACATTTATACATACATTACCACGAGATTTGATATTGAAATATATTGCATATCATCAGTGGCTTAAGGGTTGAGTCCCGGGGTTCAGGGCTTCAAGTTAAGGACTCGATGCTCGAGGTTATTTGAATTGACATTCATACCTATATTACCATGGGATTTGCATTGAAACCTATTATATATCATCAGGGGCTCGGGGCTTGAGGATCGGGGCTTAAGGATCGAGGCTCAAGGCTTGTAGTAATTTAAATTGGCATTCATACATTAAGTACCATGGGATTTGACATTGAAATATATTGTATATCATCTGAGGCTTACATCTCGAGGTTCAGGGCTCAAGTCTCGAGGCTCAAGGCTTAAGGCTAGGTGCTTGTGACTCAATGTTTGGAGTAATTTGAATTGACATTCATACATACATTACCACGAGAGTTGACATTGAAATCTATTGTATATCATCAAAGGATCAGTTCTTTGGGCATGAGGCGCAGGGCTCAAATCTTGACACTTAGAGTAATATAAAGTGACATTCATACATACATTGATATGAGATTTGACATTGAAATATATTGTAGATCATCAGTGACTCGAGGTTCGGTGCTCAATGCTCAAGGCTCGGGGCTTGGAGTAATTTTATTTGACATACATACATACATTACCATAAGATTTGATATTGAAATATATTGTATATTATCAGGGGCATAAGGCTTGAGTCTCGGGTCTCTGGGTTCGAGTATAGAATTCGATGCTCGAGGTTATTTGAATTGACATTCATACCTACATTACCATGGGATTTGACATTGAAATTCATTATATATCATCAGGGGCTCTGGGCTTGAGGATCGGGGCTCAAGGATCAAGGCTTAAGGCTCGAGACCTGAGGCTCAAGGTTCGAGGCTTGTAGTAATTTAATTTGACATTTATACATACATTACCACGAGAATTGATATTGGAATATATTGCATATCATCAGGGGCTTAAGGCTTGAGTCTCGGGGTTCAGGGTTTCAAGTTAAGGACTGGATGCTCGAGGTTATTTGAATTGACATTCATACCTATATTACCATGGGATTTGCATTGAAATCTATTATATATCATCAGGGGCTCGGGGCTTGAGGATCGGGACTCAAGTATCGAGGCTAAAGGCTTGTAGTAATTTCAATTGGCATTCATACATTAAATACCATGGGATTTGACATTGAAATATAGTGTATATCATCTGAGTCTTAAATCTCGAGGCTCAGGGCTCATGTCTCGAGGCTCAGGGCTTAAGGCTAGGTGCTTGAGACTCAAGGTTTGGAGTAATTTGAATTTACATTCATACATACATTACCGCGAGATTTGACATTGAAATCTATTGCATATCATCAAATGCTCAGGTCTTTGGGCATGAGGCGCAGGACTCAAAGCTTGACACTTATAGTAATTTAAAGTGACATTCATACATACATTGATATGAGATTTGACATTGAAATATTTTGTAGATCATCAGTGACTCGAGGTTCGGTGCTCAATGCTCAAGGCTCGAGGCTTGGAGTAATTTTATTTGACATACATACATACATTACCATGAGATTTGATATTGAAATATATTGTATATTATCAGGGGCATAAGGCTTGAGTCTCGGGTCTCTGGGTTCGAGTATAGGATTCGATGCTCGAGGTTATTTGAATTGACATTCATACCTACATTACCATGGGATTTGACATTGAAATTCATTATATATCATCACGGGCTCTGGGCTTGAGGATCGGGCTCAAGGATCATGGCTTAAGGCTCGAGACCTGAGGCTCAAGGTTCGAGGCTTGGAGTAATTTGATTTGACATTTATACATACATTACCACGAGAATTGATATTGGAATATATTGCATATCATCAGGGGCTTAAGGCTTGAGTCTCGGGGTTCAGGGTTTCAAGTTAAGGACTCGATGCTCGAGGTTATTTGAATTGACATTCATACCTACATTACCATGGGATTTGACATTGAAATTCATTATATATCATCAGGGGCTCTGGGCTTGAGGATCGGGGCTCAAGGATCAAGGCTTAAGTCTCGAGACCTGAGGCTCAAGGTTCGAGGCTTGGAGTAATTTAATTTGACATTTATACATACATTACCACGAGAATTGATATTGGAATATATTGCATATCATCAGGGGCTTAAGGCTTGAGTCTCGGGGTTCAGGGTTTCAAGTTAAGGACTCGATGCTCGAGGTTATTTGAATTGACATTCATACCTATATTACCATGGGATTTGCATTGAAATCTATTATATATCATCAGGGGCTCGGGGCTTGAGGATCGGGACTCAAGTATTGAGGCTAAAGGCTTGTAGTAATTTCAATTGGCATTCATACATTAAATACCATGTGATTTGACACTGAAATATAGTGTATATCATCTGAGTCTTAAATCTCGAGGCTCAGGGCTCATGTCTCGATGCTCATGGCTTAAGGCTTGGTGCTTGAGACTCAAGGTTTGGAGTAATTTGAATTGACATTCATACATACATTACCGCGACATTTGACATTGAAATCTATTGTATATAATCAAAGGCTCAGGTATTTGGGCATGAGGCGCAGGACTCAAAGCTTGACACTTAGAGTAATTTAAAGTGACATTCATGCATACATTGATATGAGATTCGATATTGAAATATATTGTAGATCATCAGTGACTCGAGGTTCGGTTCTCACTGCTCAAGGCTCGAGGCTTGGAGTAATTTTATTTAACATACATACATACATTACCATGAGATTTGATGTTGAAATATATTGTATATTATTAGGGGCATAAGGCTTGAGTCTCGGGTCTCTGGGTTCGAGTATAGGATTCGATGCTCGAGGTTATTTGAATTGACATTCATACCTACATTACCATGGGATTTGACATTGAAATTCATTATATATCATCAGGGGCTCTGGGCTTGAGGATCGGGGCTCAAGGATCAAGGCTTAAGTCTCGAGACCTGAGGCTCAAGGTTCGAGGCTTGGAGTAATTTAATTTGACATTTATACATACATTACCACGAGAATTGATATTGGAATATATTGCATATCATCAGGGGCTTAAGGCTTCAGTATCGGGGTTCAGGGTTTCAAGTTAAGGACTCAATGCTCGAGGTTATTTGAATTGACATTCATACCTATATTACCATGGGATTTGCATTGAAATCTATTATATATCATCAGGGGCTCGGGGCTTGAGGATCGGGACTCAAGTATCGAGGCTAAAGGCTTGTAGTAATTTCAATTGGCATTTATACATTAAATACCATGGGATTTGACATTGAAATATAGTGTCTATCATCTGAGTCTTAAATCTCGAGGCTCAGGGCTCATGTCTCGAGGCTCATGGCTTAAGGCTTGGTGCTTGAGACTCAAGGTTTGGAGTAATTTGAATTGACATTCATACATACATTACCACGAGATTTGACATTGAAATCTATTGTATATCATCAAAGGCTCAGGTCTTTGGGCATGAGGCGCAGGGCTCAAAGCTTGACACTTAGAGTAATTTAATGTGACATTCATACATACATTGATATGAGATTTGAAATTGAAATATATTGTAGATCATCAGTGACTCGAGGTTCGGTGCTCAATGCTCAAGGCTCGAGGCTTGGAGTAATTTTATTTGACATACATACATACATTACCATGAGATTTGATATTGAAATATATTGTATATTATCAGGGGCATAAGGCTTGAGTCTCGGGTCTCTGGGTTCGAGTATAGGATTCGATGCTCGAGCTTATTTGAATTGACATTCATACCTATATTACCATGGGATTTGACATTGAAATTCATTATATATCATCAGGGGCTCTGGGCTTGAGGATCGGGGCTCAAGGATCAAGGCTTAAGGCTCGAGACCTGAGGCTCAAGGTTCGAGGCTTGGAGTAATTTAATTTGACATTTATACATATATTACCACGAGAATTGATATTGGAATATATTGCATATCATCAGGGGCTTAAGGCTTGAGTCTCGGGGTTCAGGGTTTCAAGTTAAGGACTCGATGCTCGAGGTTATTTGAATTGACTTTCATACCTATATTACCATGGGATTTGCATTGAAATCTATTATATATCATCAGGGGCTCCGGGATTGAGGATCGGGACTCAAGTATCGAGGCTAAAGGATTGCAGTAATTTCAATTAGCATTCATACATTAAATACCATGGGATTTGACATTGAAATATAGTGTATATCATCTGAGTCTTAAATCTAGAGGCTCAAGGCTCATGTCTCGAGGCTCATGTCTTAAGGCTAGGTGCTTGAGACTCAAGGTTTGGAGTAATTTGAATTGACATTCATACATACATTACCGCGAGATTTGACATTGAAATCTATTGTATATCATCAAAGGTTCAGGTCTTTGGGCATGAGGCGCAGGACTCAAAACTTGACACTTAGAGTAATTTAAAGTGACATTCATACATACATTGATATGAGATTCGATATTGAAATATATTGTAGATCATCAGTGACTCGAGGTTCGGTGCTCACTGCTCAAGGCTCGAGGCTTGGAGTAATTTTATTTAACATACATACATACATTACCATGAGATTTGATGTTGAAATATATTGTATATTATTAGGGGCATAAGGCTTGAGTCTCGGGTCTCTGGGTTCGAGTATAGGATTCGATGCTCGAGGTTATTTGAATTGACATTCATACCTACATTACCATGGGATTTGACATTGAAATTCATTATATATCATCAGGGGCTCTGGGCTTGAGGATCGGGGCTCAAGGATCAAGGCTTAAGTCTCGAGACCTGAGGCTCAAGGTTCGAGGCTTGGAGTAATTTAATTTGACATTTATACATACATTACCACGAGAATTGATATTGGAATATATTGCATATCATCAGGGGCTTAAGGCTTGAGTATCGGGGTTCAGGGTTTCAAGTTAAGGACTCAATGCTCGAGGTTATTTGAATTGACATTCATACCTATATTACCATGGGATTTGCATTGAAATCTATTATATATCATCAGGGGCTCGGGGCTTGAGGATCGGGACTCAAGTATCGAGGCTAAAGGCTTGTAGTAATTTCAATTGGCATTTATACATTAAATACCATGGGATTTGACATTGAAATATAGTGTCTATCATCTGAGTCTTAAATCTCGAGGCTCAGGGCTCATGTCTCGAGGCTCATGGCTTAAGGCTTGGTGCTTGAGACTCAAGGTTTGGAGTAATTTGAATTGACATTCATACATACATTACCACGAGATTTGACATTGAAATCTATTGTATATCATCAAAGGCTCAGGTCTTTGGGCATGAGGCGCAGGGCTCAAAGCTTGACACTTAGAGTAATTTAATGTGACATTCATACATACATTGATATGAGATTTGAAATTGAAATATATTGTAGATCATCAGTGACTCGAGGTTCGGTGCTCAATGCTCAAGGCTCGAGGCTTGGAGTAATTTTATTTGACATACATACATACATTACCATGAGATTTGATATTGAAATATATTGTATATTATCAGGGGCATAAGGCTTGAGTCTCGGGTCTCTGGGTTCGAGTATAGGATTCGATGCTCGAGCTTATTTGAATTGACATTCATACCTATATTACCATGGGATTTGACATTGAAATTCATTATATATCATCAGGGGCTCTGGGCTTGAGGATCGGGGCTCAAGGATCAAGGCTCAAGGCTCGAGACCTGAGGCTCAAGGTTCGAGGCTTGGAGTAATTTAATTTGACATTTATACATACATTACCACGAGAATTGATATTGGAATATATTGCATATCATCAGGGGCTTAAGGCTTGAGTCTCGGGGTTCAGGGTTTCAAGTTAAGGACTCGATGCTCGAGGTTATTTGAATTGACTTTCATACCTATATTACCATGGGATTTGCATTGAAATCTATTATATATCATCAGGGGCTCGGGGATTGAGGATCGGGACTCAAGTATCGAGGCTAAAGGATTGCAGTAATTTCAATTAGCATTCATACATTAAATACCATGGGATTTGACATTGAAATATAGTGTATATCATCTGAGTCTTAAATCTAGAGGCTCAAGGCTCATGTCTCGAGGCTCATGGCTTAAGGCTAGGTGCTTGAGACTCAAGGTTTGGAGTAATTTGAATTGACATTCATACATACATTACCGCGAGATTTGACATTGAAATCTATTGTATATCATCAAAGGCTCAGGTCTTTGGGCATGAGGCGCAGGACTCAAAGCTTGACACTTAGAGTAATTTAAAGTGACATTCATACATACATTGATATGAGATTTGACATTGAAATATATTGTAGATCATCAGTGACTCGAGGTTCGGTGCTCAATGCTCAAGGCTCGAGGCTTGGAGTAATTTTATTTGACATACATACATACATTACCACGAGATTTGATATTGAAATATATTGCATTTCATCAGGGGCTTAAGGCTTGAGTCTCGGGGTTCCGGGTTTCAAGTTAAGGACTGGATGCTCGAGGTTATTTGAATTGACATTCATACCTATATTACCATGGGATTTGCATTGAAATCTATTATATATCATCAGGGGCTCGGGGCTTGAGGATCTGGGCTCAAGGATCGAGGCTAAAGGCTTGTAGTAATTTCAATTGGCATTCATACGTTATATACCATGGGATTTGACATTGAAATATATTGTATATCATCTGAGGCTTAAATCTCGAGGTTCAGGGCTCAAGTCTAGAGGCTCAAGGCTTAAGGCTAGGTGCTTGTGACTCAAGGTTTGGAGTAATTTGAATTGACATTCATAGATACATTACCACGAGATTTGACATTGAAATCTATTGTATATCATCAAAGGATCTGGTGTTTGGGCATGAGGCACAGGGCTCAAATCTTGACACTTAAAGTAATTTAATGTGACATTCATACATACATTGATATGAGATTTGACATTGAAATATATTGTAGATCATCAGTGACTCGAGGTTCGGTGTTCAATGCTCAAGGCTCGAGGCTTGGAGTAATTTTATTTGAAATACAAACATACATTAGCATGAGATTTGATATTGAAATATATTCTATATTATCAGGGGCTTAAGGCTTGAGTCTCGGGGCTCTGGGTTCGAGTATAGGATTTAATGCTCGAGGTTATTTGAATTGACATTCATACCTACATTACCGTGGGATTTGACATTGAATTTCACTATATATCATCAGGGGCTCGGGGCTTGAGGATCGGGGCTCTAGGATCAAGGCTTAGGCTCGAGACCCGAGGCTCAAGGTTCGGGGCTTGGAGTAATTTGGTTTGACATTTATAAATACATTACCACGAGATTTGATATTGAAATATATTGCATATCATCAGGGGCTTAAGGCTTGAGTCTCGGGGTTCAGGGTTTCACGTTAAGGACTCGATGCTCGAGGTTATTTGAATTGGCATTCATACCTATATTACCATGGGATTTGCATTGAAATCTATTATATATCATCAGGGGCTCGGGGCTTGAGGATCGGGGCTTAAGGATCGAGGCTCAAGGCTTGTAGTAATTTAAATTGGCATTCATACATTAAATACCAAGGGATTTGACATTGAAATATATTGTATATCATCTGAGGCTTAAATATCAAGGTTCAGGGCTCAAGTCTAGAGGCTCAAGGCTTAAGGCTAGGTGCTTGAGACTCAAGGTTTGGAGTAATTTGAATTGACATTCATACATACATTACCACGAGATTTGACATTGAAATATATTGTATATCATCAAAGGCTCAGGTCTTTGGGCATGAGGCGCAGGGCTCAAAGCTTGACACTTAGAGTAATTTAATGTGACATTCATACATACATTGATATGAGATTTGACATTGAAATATATTGTAGATCATCAGTGACTCGAGGTTCGGTGCTCAATGCTCAAGGCTCGAGGCTTGGAGTAATTTTATTTGACATACATACATACATTACCACGAGAATTGATATTGAAATATATTGCATATCATCAGGGGCTTAAGGCTTGAGTCTCGGGGTTCAGGGTTTCAAGTTAAGGACTCGATGGTCGAGGTTATTCGAATTGACATTCATACCTATATTACCATGGGATTTGCATTGAAATCTATTATATATCATCAGGGGCTCGGGGATTGAGGATCGGGACTCAAGTATCGAGGCAAAAGGCTTGTAGTAATTTCAATTGGCATTCTTACATTAAATACCATGGGATTTGACATTGAAATATATTGTATATCATCTGAGGCTTAAATATCAAGGTTCAGGGCTCAAGTCTCGAGGCTCATGGCTTAAGGCTAGGTGCATGAGACTCAAGGTTTGGAGTAATTTGAATTGACATTCATACATATATTACCGCGAGATTTGATATTAAAATCTATTGTATATCATCAAAGGCTCAGGTCTTTGGGCATGAGGCGCAGGACTCAAAGCTTGACACTTAGAGTAATTTAAAGTGACATTCATACATACATTGATATGAGATTTGACATTGAAATATATTGTAGATCATGAGTGACTCGAGGTTCGGTGCTCAATGCTTAAGGCTCGAGGCTTGGAGTAATTTTATTTGACATACATACATACATTACCATGAGATTTGATATTGAAATATATTGTATATTATCAGGGGCATAAGGCTTGAGTCTCGGGTCTCTGGGTTCGAGTATAGGATTCGATGCTCGAGGTTATTTGAATTGACATTCATACCTACATTACCATGGGATTTGACATTGAAATTCATTATATATCATCAGGGGCTCTAGGATTGAGGATCGGGGCTCAAGGATTAAGGCTTAAGGCTCGAGACCTGAGGCTCAAGGTTCGAGGCTTGAAGTAATTTGATTTGACATTTATACATACATTACCACGAGATTTGATATTGAAATATATTGCATATCATCAAGGGCTTAAGGATAGAGTCTCGGGGTTCAGGGTTTCAAGTTAAGGACTCGATGCTCGAGGTTATTTGAATTGACATTCATACCTATATTACCATGGGATTTGCATTGAAATCTATTATATATCATCAGGGGCTCGGGGTTTGAGGATCGGGGCTCAAGGATCGAGGCTTAAGGCTTGTAGTAATTTAAATTGGCATTCATACATTAAATACCATGGGATTTGACATTGAAATATATTGTATATCATCTGAGGCTTAAATCTCGAGGTTCAGGGCTCAAATCTCGAGGCTAAAGGCTTAAGGCTAGGTGCTTGTGACTCAAGGTTTGGAGTAATTTGAATTGACATTCATACATACATTACCACGAGATTTGACATTGAAATCTATTGTATATCATCAAAGGATCTGGTGTTTGGGCATTAGGCGCAGGGCTCAAATCTTGACACTTAAAGTAATTTAATGTGACATTCATACATACATTGATATGAGATTTGACATTGAAATATATTGTAGATCATCAGTGACTCGAGGTTCGGTGCTCAATGCTCAAGGCTCGAGGCTTGGAGTAATTTTATTTGACATACATACATACATTACCATGAGATTTGATATTGAAATATATTGTATATTATCAGGGGCATAAGGCTTGAGTCTCGGGTCTCTGGGTTCGAGTATAGGATTCGATGCTCGAGGTTATTTGAATTGACATTCATACCTACATTACCATGGGATTTGACATTGAAATTGATTATATATCATTAGGGGCTCTAGGATTGAGGATCGGGGCTCAAGGATTAAGGCTTAAGGCTCGAGACCTGAGGCTCAAGGTTCGAGGCTTGAAGTAATTTGATTTGACATTTATACATATATTACCACGAGATTTGATATTGAAATATATTGCATATCATCAAGGGCTTAAGGATTGAGTCTCGGGGTTCAGGGTTTCAAGTTAAGGACTCGATGCTCGGGGTTATTTGTATTGACATTCATACCTATATTACCATGGGATTTGCATTGAAATCTATTATATATCATCAGGGGCTCGGGGTTTGAGGATCGGGGCTCAAGGATCGAGGCTCAAGGCTTGTAGTAATTTAAATTGGCATTCATACATTAAATACCATGGGATTTGACATTGAAATATATTGTATATCATCTGAGGCTTAAATCTCGAGGTTCAGGGCTCAAGTCTCGAGGCTCAAGGCTTAAGGCTAAGTGCTTGTGACTCAAGGTTTGGAGTAATTTGAATTGACATTCATACATACATTACCACGAGATTTGACATTGAAATCTATTGTATATCATCAAAGGATCTGGTGTTTGGGCATGAGGCGCAGGGCTCAAATCTTGACACTTAAAGTAATTTAATGTGATATTCATACATACATTGATATGAGATTTGACATTGAAATATATTGTAGATCATCAGTGACTCGAGGTTCGGTACTCAATGCTCAAGGCTCGAGGCTTGGAGTAATTTTATTTGAAATACATACATACATTACCATGAGATTTGATATTGAAATATATTCTATATTATCAGGGGCTTAAGGCTTGAGTCTCGGGGCTCTGGGTTCGAGTATAGGATTTAATGCACGAGGTTATTTGAATTGATATTCATACCTACATTACCGTGGGATTTGACATTGAATTTCACTATATATCATCAGGGGCTCGGGGCTTGAGGATCGGGGCTCTAGGATCAAGGCTTAGGCTCGAGACCCGAGGCTCAAGGTTCGGGGCTTGGAGTAAATTGATTTGACATTTATAAATACATTACCACGAGATTTGATATTGAAATATATTGCATATCATCAGGGGCTTAAGGCTTGAGTCTCGGGGTTCAGGGTTTCAAGTTAAGGACTCGATGCTCGAGGTTATTTGAATTGACATTCATACCTATATTATCATGGGATTTGCATTGAAATCTATTATATATCATCAGGGGCTCGGGGCTTGAGGATCGGGGCTTAAGGATCGAGGCTCAAGGCTTGTAGTAATTTAAATTGTCATTCATACATTAAATACCAAGGGATTTGACATTGAAATATATTGTATATCATCTGAGGCTTAACTCTCGAGGTTCAGGGCTCAAGTCTCGAGGCTCAAGGCTTAAGGCTAGGTGCTTGAGACTCAAGGTTTGGAGTAATTTGAATTGACATTCATACATACATTACCACGAGATTTGACATTGAAATCTATTGTATATCGTCAAAGGCTCAGGTCTTTGGGCATGAGGCGTAGGGCTCAAAGCTTGACACTTAGAGTAATTTAAAGTGACATTCATACATACATTGATATGAGATTTGACATTGAAATATATTGTAGATCATCAGTGACTCGAGGTTCGGTGCTCAATGCTCAAGGCTTGGAGTAATTTTATTTGACATACATACATACATTACCACGAGAATTGATATTGAAATATATTGCATATCATCAGGGGCTTAAGGCTTGTGTCTCGGGGTTCAGGGTTTCAAGTTAAGGACTCGATGCTCGAGGTTATTTGAATTGACATTCATACCTATATTACCATGGGATTTGAATTAAAATCTATTATATATCATCAGGGGCTCGGGGCTTGAGGATCGGGACTCAAGTATCGAGGCAAAAGGCTTGTAGTAATTTAAATTGGCATTCGTACATTAAATACCATGGGATTTGACATTGAAATATAGTGTATATCATCTGAGTCTTAAATCTCGAGGCTCAGGGCTCATGTCTCGAGGCTCATGGCTTAAGGCTTGGTGCTTGAGACTCAAGGTTTGGAGTAATTTGAATTGACATTCATACATACATTACCGCGAGATTTGATATTAAAATCTATTGTATATCATCAAAGGCTCAGGTCTTTGGGCATGAGGCGCAGGACTCAAAGCTTGACACTTAGAGTAATTTAAAGTGACATTCATACATACATTGATATGAGATTTGACATTGAAATATATTGTAGATCATCAGTGACTCGAGGTTCGGTGCTCAATGCTCAAGGCTTGAGGCTTGGAGTAATTTTATTTGACATACATACATACATTACCATGAGATTTGATATTGAAATATATTGTATATTATCAGGGGCATAAGGCTTGAGTCTCGGGTCTCTGGGTTCGAGTATAGGATTCGATGCTCGAGGTTATTTGAATTGACATTCATACCTACATTACCATGGGATTTGACATTGAAATTCATTATATATCATCAGGGGCTCTAGGATTGAGGATCGGGGCTCAAGGATTAAGGCTTAAGGCTCGAGACCTGAGGCTCAAGGTTCGAGGCTTGAAGTAATTTGATTTAACATTTATACATACATTACCACGAGATTTGATATTGAAATATATTGCATATCATCAAGGGCTTAAGGATTGAGTCTCGGGGTTCAGGGTTTCAAGTTAAGGACTCGATGCTCGAGGTTATTTGAATTGACATTCATACCTATATTACCATGGGATTTGCATTGAAACCTATTATATATCATCAGGGGCTCGGGGCTTGAGGATCGGGGCTTAAGGATCGAGGCTCAAGGCTTGTAGTAATTTAAATTGGCATTCATACATTAAATACCATGGGATTTGACATTGAAATATATTGTATATCATCTGAGGCTTACATCTCGAGGTTCAGGGCTCAAGTCTCGAGGCTCAAGGCTTAAGGCTAGGTGCTTGTGACTCAATGTTTGGAGTAATTTGAATTGACATTCATACATACATTACCACGAGATTTGACATTGAAATCTATTGTATATCATCAAAGGATCAGTTCTTTGGGCATGAGGCGCAGGGCTCAAATCTTGACACTTAGAGTAATATAAAGTGACATTCATACATACATTGATATGAGATTTGACATTGAAATATATTGTAGATCATCAGTGACTCGAGGTTCGGTGCTCAATGCTCAAGGCTCGAGGCTTGGAGTAATTTTATTTGACATACATACATACATTACCATGAGATTTGATATTGAAATATATTGTATATTATCAGGGGCATAAGGCTTGAGTCTCGGGTCTCTGGGTTCGAGTATAGGATTCGATGCTCGAGGTTATTTGAATTGACATTCATACCTACATTACCATGGGATTTGACATTGAAATTCATTATATATCATCGGGGGCTCTAGGATTGAGGATCGGGGCTCAAGGATTAAGGCTTAAGGCTCGAGACCTGAGGCTCAAGGTTCGAGGCTTGAAGTAATTTGATTTGACATTTATACATACATTACCACGAGATTTGATATTGAAATATATTGCATATCATCAAGGGCTTAAGGATTGAGTCTCGGGGTTCAGGGTTTCAAGTTAAGGACTCGATGCTCGAGGTTATTTGAATTGACATGCATACCTATATTACCATGGGATTTGCATTGAAATCTATTATATATCATCAGGGGCTCGGGGTTTGAGGATCGGGGCTCAAGGATCGAGGCTCAAGGCTTGTAGTAATTTAAATTGGCATTCATACATTAAATACCATGGGATTTGACATTGAAATATATTGTATATCATCTGAGGCTTAAATCTCGAGGTTCAGGGCTCAAGTCTCGAGGCTCAAGGCTTAAGGCTAGGTGCTTGTGACTCAAGGTTTGGAGTAATTTGAATTGACATTCATACATACATTACCACGAGATTTGACATTGAAATCTATTGTATATCATCAAAGGATCTGGTGTTTGGGCATGAGGCGCAGGGCTCAAATCTTGACACTTAAAGTAATTTAATGTGACATTCATACATACATTGATATGAGATTTGACATTGAAATATATTGTAGATCATCAGTGACTCGAGGTTCAGTGCTCAATGCTCAAGGCTCGAGGCTTGGAGTAATTTTATTTGAAATACATACATACATTACCATGAGATTTGATATTGAAATATATTCTATATTATCAGGGGCTTAAGGCTTGAGTCTCGGGGCTCTGGGTTCGAGTATAGGATTTAATGCTCGAGGTTATTTGAATTGACATTCATACCTACATTACCGTGGGATTTGACATTGAATTTCACTATATATCATCAGGGGCTCGGGGCTTGAGGATCGGGGCTCTAGGATCAAGGCTTAGGCTCGAGACCCGAGGCTCAAGGTTCGGGGCTTGGAGTAATTTGATTTGACATTTATAAATACATTACCACGAGATTTGATATTGAAATATATTGCATATCATCAGGGGCTTAAGGCTTGAGTCTCGGGGTTCAGGGTTTCAAGTTAAGGACTCGATGCTCGAGGTTATTTGAATTGACATTCATACCTATATTACCATGGGATTTGCATTGAAATCTATTATATATCATCAGGGGCTCGGGGCTTGAGGATCGGGGCTTAAGGATCGAGGCTCAAGGCTTGTAGTAATTTAAATTGGCATTCATACATTAAATACCAAGGGATTTGACATTGAAATATATTGTATATCATCTGAGGCTTAAATCTCGAGGTTCAGGGCTCAAGTCTCGAGGCTCAAGGCTTAAGGCTAGGTGCTTGAGACTCAAGGTTTGGAGTAATTTGAATTGACATTCATACATACATTACCACGAGATTTGACATTGAAATCTATTGTATATCATCAAAGGCTCATGTCTTTGGGCATGAGGCGCAGGGCTCAAAGCTTGACACTTAGAGTAATTTAATGTGACATTCATACATACATTGATATGAGATTTGACATTGAAATATATTGTAGATCATCAGTGACTCGAGGTTCGGTGCTCAATGCTCAAGGCTCGAGGCTTGGAGTAATTTTATTTGACATACATACATACATTACCACGAGAATTGATATTGAAATATATTGCATATCATCAGGGGCTTAAGGCTTGAGTCTCGGGGTTCAGGGTTTCAAGTTAAGGACTCGATGCTCGAGGTTATTTGAATTGACATTCATACCTATATTACCATGGGATTTGCATTGAAATCTATTATATATCATCAGGGGCTCGGGGCTTGAGGATCGGGACTCAAGTATCGAGGCAAAAGGCTTGTAGTAATTTCAATTGGCATTCTTACATTAAATACCATGGGATTTGACATTGAAATATAGTGTATATCATCTGAGTCTTAAATCTCGAGGCTCAGGGCTCTTGTCTCGAGGCTCATGGCTTAAGGCTAGGTGCTTGAGACTCAAGGTTTGGAGTAATTTGAATTGACATTCATACATACATTACCGCGAGATTTGATATTGAAATCTATTGTATATCATCAAAGGCTCAGGTCTTTGGGCATGAGGCGCAGGACTCAAAGCTTGACACTTAGAGTAATTTAAAGTGACATTCATACATACATTGATATGAGATTTGACATTGAAATATATTGTAGATCATCAGTGACTCGAGGTTCGGTGCTCAATGCTCAAGGCTCGAGGCTTGGAGTAATTTTATTTGACATACATACATACATTACCATGAGATTTGATATTGAAATATATTGTATATTATCAGGGGCATAAGGCTTGAGTCTCGGGTCTCTGGGTTCTAGTATAGGATTCGATGCTCGAGGTTATTTGAATTGACATTCATACCTACATTACCATGGGATTTGACATTGAAATTCATTATATATCATCAGGGGCTCTAGGATTGAGGATCGGGGCTCAAGGATTAAGACTTAAGGCTCGAGACCTGAGGCTCAAGGTTCGAGGCTTGAAGTAATTTGATTTGACATTTATACATACATTACCACGAGATTTGATATTGAAATATATTGCATATCATCAAGGGTTTAAGGATTGAGTCTCGGGGTTCAGGGTTTCAAGTTAAGGACTTGATGCTCGAGGTTATTTGAATTGACATTCATACCTATATTACCATGGGATTTGCATTGAAATCTATTATATATCATCAGGGGCTCGGGGTTTGAGGATAGGGGCTCAAGGATCGAGGCTCAAGGCTTGTAGTAATTTAAATTGGCATTCATACATTAAATACCATGGGATTTGACATTGAAATATATTGTATATCATCTGAGGCTTAAATCTCGAGGTTCAGGGCTCAAGTCTCGAGGCACAAGGCTTAAGGCTAGGTGCTTGTGACTCAAGGTTTGGAGTAATTTGAATTGACATTCATACATACATTACCACGAGATTTGACATTGAAATCTATTGTATATCATCAAAGGATCAGGTGTTTGGGCATGAGGCGCAGGGCTCAAATCTTGACACTTAGAGTAATTTAATGTGACATTCATACATACATTGATATGAGATTTGACATTGAAATATATTGTAGATCATCAGTGACTCGAGGTTCGGTGCTCAATGCTCAAGGCTCGAGGCTTGGAGTAATTTTATTTGACATACATACATACATTACCATGAGATTTGATATTGAAATATATTATATATTATCAGGGGCTTAAGGCTTGAGTCTCGGGGCTCTGGGTTCGAGTATAGGATTTAATGCTCGAGGTTATTTGAATTGACATTCATACCTACATTACCATGGGATTTGACATTGAATTTCAATATATATCATCAGGGGCTCGGGGCTTGAGGATCGGGGCTCTAGGATCAAGGCTTAGGCTCGAGACCCGAGGCTCAAGGTTCGGGGCTTGGAGTAATTTGATTTGACATCTATACATACATTACCACGAGATTGATATTGAAATATATTGCATATCATCAGGGGCTTAAGGCTTGAGTCTCGGGGTTCAGGGTTTCAAGTTAAGGACTCGATGCTCGAGGTTATTTTAATTGACATTCATACCTATATTACTATGGGATTTGCATTGAAATCTATTGTATATCATCAGGGGCTCGGGGATTGAGGATCGGGGCTTAAGGATCGAGGCTAAAGGCTTGTAGTAATTTAAATTGGCATTCATACATTAAATACCAAGGGATTTGACATTGAAATATATTGTATATCATCTGAGGCTTAAATCTCGAGGTTCAGGGCTCAAGTCTCGAGGCTCAAGGCTTAAGGCTAGGTGCTTGAGACTCAAGGTTTGGAGTAATTTGAATTGACATTTATACATACATTACCACGAGATTTGACATTGAAATCTATTGTATATCATCAAAGGCTCATGTCTTTGGGCATGAGGCACAGGGCTCAAAGCTTGACACTTAGAGTAATTTAATGTGACATTCATACATACATTGATATGAGATTTGACATTGAAATATATTGTAGATCATCAGTGACTCGAGGTTCGGTGCTCAATGCTCAAGGCTCGAGGCTTGGAGTAATTTTATTTGAAATACATACATACATTACCATGAGATTTGATATTGAAATATATTCTATATTATCAGGGGCTTAAGGCTTGAGTCTCGGGGCTCTGGGTTCGAGTATTAGATTTAATGCTCGAGGTTATTTGAATTGACATTCATACCTACATTACCGTGGGATTTGACATTGAATTTCACTATATATCATCAGGGGCTCGGGGCTTGAGGATCGGGGCTCAAGGATTAAGGCTTAAGGCTCGAGACCTGAGGCTCAAGGTTCGAGGCTTGGAGTAATTTAATTTGACATTTATACATACATTACCCCGAGAATTGATATTGGAATATATTGCATATCATCAGGGGCTTAAGGCTTGAGTCTCGGTGTTCAGGGTTTCAAGTTAAAGACTCGATGCTCGAGGTTATTTGAATTGACATTCATACCTATATTACCATGGGATTTGTATTGAAATCTATTATATATCATCAGGGGCTCGGGGGTTGAGGATCGGGACTCAAGTATCGAGGCAAAAGGCTTATAGTAATTTCAATTGGCATTCTTACATTAAATACCATGGGATTTGACATTGAAATATAGTGTATATCATCTGAGTCTTAAATCTCGAGGCTCAGGGCTCATGTCTCGAGGCTCATGGCTTAAGGCTAGGTGCTTGAGACTCAAGGTTTGGAGTAATTTGAATTGACATTCATACATACATTACCACGAGATTTGACATTGAAATCTATTGTATATCATCAAAGGATCAGGTCATTAGGCATGAGGCGCAGGGCTCAAATCTTGACACTTATAGTAATTTAAAGTGACATTCATACATATATTGATATGAGATTTGACATTGAAATATATTGTAGATCATCAGTGACTCGAGGTTCGGTGCTCAATGCTCAAGGCTCGAGGCTTGGAGTAATTTTATTTGACATACATACATACATTACTGTGGGATTTGATATTGAAATATATTGTATATTATCAGGGGCATAAGGCTTGAGTCTCGGGTCTCTGGGTTCGAGTATAGGATTCGATGCTCGAGGTTATTTGAATTGACATTCATACCTACATTACCATGGGATTTGACATCGAAATTCATTATATATCATCAGGGGCTCTGGGCTTGAGGATCGGGGCTCAAGGATCAAGGCTTAAGGCTCGAGACCTGAGGCTCAAGGTTCGAGGCTTGGAGTAATTTAATTTGACATTTATACATACATTACCACGAGAATTGATATTGGAATATATTGCATATCATCAGGGGCTTAAGACTTGAGTCTCGGGGTTCAGGTTCTCAAGTTAAGGACTCGATGCTCGAGGTTATTTGAATTGACATTCATACCTATATTACCATGGGATTTGCATTGAAATCTATTATATATCATCAGGGGCTCGGGGCTTGAGGATCGGGACTCAAGTATCGAGGCTAAAGGCTTGTAGTAATTTCAATTGGCATTCATACATTAAATACCATGGGATTTGACATTGAAATATAGTGTATATCATCTGAGTCTTAAATCTCGAGGCTCAGGGCTCATGTCTCGAGGCTCAGGGCTTAAGGCTAGGTGCTTGAGACTCAAGGTTTGGAGTAATTTGAATTGACATTCATACATACATTACCGCGAGATTTGACATTGAAATCTATTGTATATCACCAAAGGCTTAGGTCTTTGGGCATGAGGCGCATGACTCAAAGCTTGACACTTAGAGTAATTTAAAGGGACATTCATACATACATTGATATGAGATTTGACATTGAAATATATTGTAGATCATCAGTGACTCGAGGTTCGGTGCTCAATGCTCAAGGCTCGAGGCTTGGAGTAATTTTATTTGACATACATACATACATTACCATGAGATTTGATATTGAAATATATTGTATATTATCAGGGGCATAAGGCTTGAGTCTCGGGTCTCTGGGTTCGAGTATAGGATTCGATGCTTGAGGTTACTTGAATTGACATTCATACCTACATTACCATGGGATTTGACATTGAAATTCATTATATATCATCAGGGGCTCTGGGCTTGAGGATCGGGGCTCAAGGATCATGGCTTAAGGCTCGAGACCTGAGGCTCAAGGTTCGAGGCTTGGAGTAATTTGATTTGACATTTATACATACATTACCATGAGATTTGATATTGAAATATATTGCATATCATCAGGGGCTTAAGGATTGAGTCTCGGGGTTCAGGGTTTCAAGTTAAGGACTCGATGCTCGAGGTTATTTGAATTGACTTTCATACCTATATTACCATGGGATTTGCATTGAAATCTATTATATATCATCAGGGCTCGGGGCTTGAGGATGGGGCTCAAGGATCGAGGCTCAAGGCTTGTAGTAATTTAAATTCGCATTCATACATTAAATATCATGGGATTTGACATTGAAATATATTGTATATCATTTGAGGCTTAAATCTCGATGTTCAGGGCTCAAGTCTCGAGGCTCAAGGCTTACGGCTAGGTGCTTGTGACTCAAGGTTTGGAGTAATTTGAATTGACCTTCATACATACATTACCACGAGATTTGACATTGAAATCTATTGTATATCATCAAAGGATCAGGTCTTTGGGCATGAGGCGCAGGGCTCAAATCTTGACACTTAGAGTAATTTAATGTGACATTCATACATACATTGATATGAGATTTGACATTGAAATATATTGTAGATCATCAGTGACTCGAGGTTCGGTGCTCAATGCTCAAGGCTTGAGGCTTGGAGTAATTTTATTTGACATACATACATACATTACCATGAGATTTGATATTGAAATATATTCTATATTATCGGGGGATTAAGGCTTGAGTCTCGGGGCTCTGGGTTCGAGTATAGGATTTGATGCTCTAGGTTATTTGAATTGACATTCATACCTACATTACCATGGGATTTGACATTGAATTTCATTATCTATCATCAGGGGCTCGGGGCTTGAGGATCGGGGCTCTAGGATCACGGCTTAAGGCTCGAGACCCGAGGCTCAAGGTTTCTGGGCTTGGAGTAATTTGATTTGACATTTATACATACATTACCACGAGATTTGATATTGAAATATATTGCATATCATCAGGGGCTTAAGGCTTGAGTCTCGGGGTTCAGGGTTTCAAGTTAAGGACTCGATGCTCGAGGTTATTTGAATTGACATTCATACCTATATTACCATGGGATTTGCATTGAAATCTATTATATATCATTAGGGGCTCGGGTCTTGAGGATCGGGGCTTAAGGATCGAGGCTCAAGGCTTGTAGTAATTTAAATTGGCATTCATATATTAAATACCAAGGGATTTGACATTGAAATATATTGTATATCATCTGAGGCTTAAATCTCGAGGTTCAGGGCTCAAGTCTCGAGGCTCAAGGCTTAAGGCAAGGTGCTTGTGACTCAAGGTTTGGAGTAATTTGAATTGACATTCATACATACATTACCACGAGATTTGACATTGAAATCTATTGTATATCATCAAAGGATCAGGTCTTTGGGCATGAGGCGCAGGGCTCAAATGTTGACACTTAGAGTAATTTAAAGTGACATTCATACATACATTGATATGAGATTTGACATTGAAATATATTGTAGATCATCAGTGACTCGAGGTTCGGTGCTCAATGCTCAAGGCTCGAGGCTTGGAATAATTTTATTTGACATATATACATACATTACCATGAGATTTGATATTGAAATATATTGTATATTATCAGGGGCATGAGGCTTGAGTCTCGGGTCTCTGGATTCGAGTATAGGATTCGATGCTCGAGGTTATTTGAATTGACATTCATACCTACATTACCATGGGATTTGACATTGAAATTCATTATATATCATCAGGGGCTCTGGTCTTGAGGATCGGGGCTCAAGGAATAAGGCTTAAGGCTCGAGACCTGAGGCTCAAGGTTCGAGGCTTGGAGTAATTTAATTTGACATTTATACATACATTACCACGAGAATTGATATTGGAATATATTGCATATCATCAGGGGCTTAAGGCTGGAGTCTCGGGGTTCAGGGTTTCAAGTTAAGGACTCGATGCTCGAGGTTATTTGAATTGACATTCATACCTATATTACCATGGGATTTGCATTGAAATCTATTATATATCATCAGGGGCTCGGGGCTTGAGGATCGGGACTCAAGTATCGAGTCTAAAGGCTTGTAGTAATTTCAATTGGCATTCATACATTAAATACCATGGGATTTGACATTGCAATATAGTTTATATCATCTCGAGTCTTAAATCTCGAGGCTCAGGGCTCATGTCTCGAGGCTCATGTCTTAAGGCTAGGTGGTTGAGACTTAAGGTTTGGAGTAATTTGAATTGACATTCATACATACATTACCGCAAGATTTGACATTGAAATCTATTGTATATCATTAAAGGCTCAGGTCTTTGGGCATGAGGCGCAGGACTCAAAGCTTGACACTTAGAGTAATTTAAGGTGACATTCATACATACATTGATATGAGATTTGACATTGAAATATATTGTAGATCATCAGTGACTTGAGGTTCGGTGCTCAATGCTCAAGGCTCGAGGCTTGGAGTAATTTTATTTGACATACATACATACATTACCATGAGATTTGATATTGAAATATATTGTATATTATCAGGGGCATAAGGCTTGAGTCTCGGGTCTCTGGGTTCGAGTATAGGATTCGATGCTCGAGGTTATTTGAATTGACATTCATACCTACATTACCATGGGATTTGACATTGAAATTCATTATATATCATCAGGGGCTCTAGGCTTGAGGATCGGGGCTCAAGGATCAAGGCTTAAGGCTCGAGACCTGAGGCTCAAGGTTCGAGGCTTGGAGTAATTTGATTTGACATTTATACATACATTACCACGAGATTTGATATTGAAATATATTGCATATCATCAGGGGCTTAAGGATTGAGTCTCGGGGTTCAGGGTTTCAAGTTAAGGACTCGATGCTCGAGGTTATTTGAATTGACATTCATACCTATATTACCATGTGATTTGACATTGAAATATATTGTATATCATCAAAGGATCAGGTCTTTGGGCATGAGGCGCAGGTCTCAAATCTTGAGACTTAGAGTAATTTAATGTGACATTCATACATACATTGATATGAGATTTGACATTGAAATATATTGTAGATCATCAGTGACTCGAGGTTCGGTGCTCAATGCTCAAGTCTCGAGGCTTGGAGTAATTTTATTTGACATTCATACATACATTACCATGAGATTTGATATTGAAATATATTCTATATTATCAGGGGCTTAAGGCTTGAGTCTCGGGGCTATGGGTTCGAGTATAGGATTTGATGCTCGAGGTTATTTGAATTGACATTCATACCTACATTACCATGGGATTTGCATTGAATTCTATTATATATCATCAGGGGCTCGGGGCTTGAGGATCGGGGCTCAAGGATCGAGACTAAAGGCTTGAAGTAATTTCAATTTGCAATCATACATTAAATACCATGGGATTAGACATTGAAATATATTGTATATCATCTGAGGCTTAAAGCTCGAGACTTAGGGCTCAAGTCTCGAGGCTCAAGGCTAGGTTCTTGAGACTCAAGGTTTGGAGTAATTTGAATTGACATTCATACATACATTACCACGAGATTTGACATTGAAATCTATTGTATATCATCAAAGGCTCGGGTCTTTGGCCATGAGGCGCAGGGCTCAAAGCTTGACACTTAGAGTAATTTAAAGTGACATTCATACATACATTGATATGAGATTTGACATTGAAATATATTGTAGATCATCAGGGACTCGAGGTTCGGTGCTCAATGCTCAAGTCTCGAGGCTTGAAGTAATTTTATTTGACATTCATACATACATTACCATGAGATTTGATATTGAAATATATTGTATATTATCAGGGGCTTAAGGCTTGAGTCTCGGGCTCTGGGTTCGAGTATAGGATTCGATGCTCGAGGTTATTTGAATTGACATTCATACCTACATTACCATGGGATTTGACATTGAATTTCATTATATATCATCAGGGGATCGGGGCTTGAGGATCGGGGCTCAAGGATCAAGGCTTAAGGCTCGAGACCCGAGGCTCAAGGTTCGAGGCTTGGAGTAATTTGATTTGACATTTATACATACATTACCACGAGATTTGATATTGAAACATATTGCATATCATCAGGGGCTTAAGGCTTGAGTCTCGGGTCTCTGGGTTCAAGTATAGGATTCGATGCTCGACGTTATTTGAATTGACATTCATACATACATTACCACGAGATTTGATATTGAAATATATTGCATATCATCAGGGGCTTAAGGCTTGAGTCTCGGGGTTCAGGGTTTAAAGTTAAGGACTCAATGCTCGAGGTTATTTGAATTGACATTCATACCTATATTACCATGGGATTTGCATTGAAATCTATTATATATCATCAGGGGCTCGGGGCTTGAGAATTGGGACTCAGGTATCGAGGCTAAAGGCTTGTAGTAATTTCTATTGGCATTCATACATTAAATACCATGGGATTTGACACTGAAATATAGTGTATATCATCTGAGTCTTAAATCTCGAGGCTCAGGGCTCATGCCTCGAGGCTCATGGCTTAAGACTAGGTGCTTGAGACTCAAGGTTTAGAGTAATTTGGATTGACATTCATACATACATTACCACGAGATTTGACATTGAAATCTATTGTATATCATCAAAGGCTCAGGTCTTTGGGCATGAGGCACAGTGGCTCAAAGCTTGACACTTAGAGTAATTTAATGTGACATTCATACATACATTGATATGAGATTTGACATTGAAATATATTGTAGATCATCAGTGACTCGAGGTTCGGTGCTCAATGCTCAAGGCTCGAGGCTTGGAGTAATTTTATTTGACATACATACATACATTACCAGGAGATTTGATATTGAAATATGTTGTATATTATCAGGGGAATAAGGCTTGAGTCTCGGGTCTCTGGGTTCGAGTATAGGATTCGAGTATAGGATTCGATGCTCGAGGTTATTTGAATTGACATTCATACCTACATTACCATGAGATTTGACATTGAAATTCATTATATATCATCAGGGGCTCGGGGCTTGAGGATCGGGGCTCAAGGATCAAGGCTTAAGGCTCGAGACCTGAGGCTCAAGGTTCGAGGCTTGGAGTAATTTAATTTGACATTTATACATACATTACGATGAGAATTGATATTGGAATATATTGCATATCATCAGGGGCTTAAGGCTTGAGTCTCGTGGTTCAGGGTTTCAAGTTAAGGACTCGATGCTCGAGGTTATTTGAATTAACATTCATACTTATATTACCATGGGATTTGCATTGAAATCTATTATATATCATCAGGGGCTCGGGGCTTGAGGATCGGGACTCAAGTATCGAGGCTAAAAGGTTGTAGAAATTTCAATTGGCATTCATACATTAAATACCATGGGATTTGACATTGAAATATAGTGTATATCATCTGAGTCTTAAATCTCGAGGTTCAGGGCTCATGTCTCGAGGCTCATGGCTTATGGCTAGGAGCTTGAGACTCAAGGTTTGGAGTAATTTGAATTGACATTCATACATACATTACCACGAGATTTGACATTGAAATCTATTGTATATCATCAAAGGCTCAGGTCTTTGGGCATGAGGCGCAGGGCTCAAAGCTTGACACTTAGAGTAATTTAATGTGACATTCATACATACATTGATATGAGATTTGACATTGAAATATATTGTAGATCATCAGTGACTCGAGGTTCGGTGCTCAATGCTCAAGGCTCGAGGCTTGGAGTAATTTTATTTGACATACATACATACATTACCATGAGATTTGATATTGAAATATATTGTATATTATCAGGGCATAAGGCTTGAGTCTCGGGTCTCTGGGTTCGAGTATAGGATTCGATGCTCGAGGTTATTTGAATTGACATTCATACCTACATTACCATGGGATTTGACATTGAAATTCATTATATATCATCAGGGGCTCTGGGCTTGAGGATCGGGGCTCAAGGATAAAGTATTAAGGCTCGAGACCTGAGGCTCAAGGTTCGAGGCTTGGAGTAATTTAATTTGACATTTATACATACATTACCACGAGAATTGATATTGGAATATATTGCATATCATCGGGGGCTTAAGGCTTGAGTCTCGGGTTCGTGGTTTCAAGTTAAGGACTCGATGCTCGAGGTTATTTGAATTGACATTCATACCTATATTACCATGGGATTTGCATTGAAATCTATTATATATCATCGTGGGCTCGGGGCTTGAGGATCGCGACTAAAGTATCGAGGCTAAAGGCTTGTAGTAATTTCAATTGGCATTCATACATTAAATACCATGGGATTTGACATTGAAATATAGTGTATATCATCTGAGTCTTAAATCTCGAGGTTCAGGGCTCATGTCTCGAGGCTCATGGCTTAAGGCTAGGAGCTTGAGACTCAAGGTTTGGAGTAATTTGAATTGACATTCATACATACATTACCACGAGATTTGACATTGAAATCTATTGTATATCATCAAAGGCTCAGGTCTTTGGGCATGAGGCACAAGGCTCAAAGCTTGACACTTAGAGTAATTTAATGTGACATTCATACATACATTGATATGAGATTTGACATTGAAATATATTGTAGATCATCAGTGACTCGAGGTTCGGTGCTCAATGCTCAAGGCTCGAGGCTTGGAGTAATTTTATTTGACATACATACATACATTACCATGAGATTTGATATTGAAATATATTGTATATTATCAGGGGCATAAGGCTTGAGTCTCGGGTCTCTGGGTTCGAGTATAGGATTCGATGCTCGAGGTTATTTGAATTGACATTCATACCTACATTACCATGGGATTTGACATTGAAATTCATTATATATCATCAGGGCTCTGGGCTTGAGGATCGGGGCTCAAGGATAAAGTATTAAGGCTCGAGACACGAGGCTCAAGGTTTGAAGCTTGGAGTAATTTAATTTGACATTTATACATACATTACCACGAGAATTGATATTGGAATATATTGCATATCATCGGGGGCTTAACGCTTGAGTCTCGGGGTTCAGGGTTTCAAGTTAAGGACTCGATGCTCGAGGTTATTTGAATTGACATTCATACCTATATTACCATGGGATTTGCATTGAAATCTATTATATATCATCGTGGGCTCGGGGCTTGAGGATCGGGACTAAAGTATCGAGGCTAAAGGCTTGTAGTAATTTCAATTGGCATTCATACATTAAATACCATGGGATTTGACATTGAAATATAGTGTATATCATCCGAGTCTTAAATCTCGAGGCTCGGGGCTCATGTCTCGAGGCTCATGGCTTAAGGCTAGGTGCTTGAGACTCAAGGTTTAGAGTAATTTGAATTGACATTCATACATACATTACCGCGACATTTGACATTGAAATCTATTGTATATCATAAAAGGCTCAGTCTTTGGGCATGAGGCGCAGGACTCAAAGCTTGACACTTAGAGTAATTTAAAGTGACATTCATACATACATTGTTATGAGATTTGACATTGAAATATATTGTAGATCATCAGTGACTCGAGGTTCGGTGCTCAATGCTCAAGGCTCGAGGCTTGGAGTAATTTTATTTGACATACATACATACATTACCATGAGATTTGATATTGAAATATATTGCATTTCATCAGTGGCTTAAGGCTTTAGTCTCGGGGTTGAGGGTTTCAAGTTAAGGACTCGATGCTCGAGGTTATTTGAATTGACATTCATACCTATATTACCTGAAGATTTGCATTGAAATCTATTATATATCATCAGGGGCTCGGGGCTTGAGGATCGGGGCTCAAGGATCGAGGCTAAAGGCTTGTAGTAATTTCAATTTGCAATCATACATTAAATACCATGGGATTTGACATTGAAATATATTATATATCATCTCAGGCTTAAAGCTCGAGACTCAGGGCTCAAGTCTCGAGGCTCAAGGATAGGTTCTTGAGACTCAAGGTTTGGAGTAATTTGAATTAACATTCATACATAGATTGCCACGAGATTTGACATTGAAATCTATTGTATATCATCAAAGGGTCGGGTCTTTGGGCATGAGGCGCAGGGCTCAAAGCTTGACACTTAGAGTAATTTAAAGTGACATTCATACATACATTGATATGAGATTTGACATTGAAATATATTGTAGATCATCGGGGGACTCGAGGTTCGGTGCTCAATGCTCATGTCTCGAGGCTTGAAGTAATTTTATTTGACATTCATACATACATTACCATGAGATTTGACATTGAAATATATTGTATATTATCGTGGGCTTAAGGCTTGAGTCTCATGGCTCGGGGGTTCAGTATAGGATTCGATGCTCGAGGTTATTTGAATTGACATTCATATCTACATTACCATGGGATTTGACATTGAATTTGATTTGAGTAATTTGATTTGACATTTATACATACATTACCACGAGATTTGATATTGAAATATATTGCATATCATTAGGGCTTAAGGTATGAGTCTCGGTCTCTGGGTTCGTATAGGATTTGATGCTCGACGTTATTTGAATAGACATTCATACCTACATTACCATGGGATTTGACATTGAATTCTATAATATATCATCAGGGCTCCTGCCTGAGGATCGGGACTCAAGTATCGAGGCTTAAGGCTCGAGACACGAGGCTCAAGGTTGAGGCTTGGAGTAATTTGATTTGACATTTATACATACATTACTACGAGATTTGATATTGAAATATATTGCATATCATCGTGGGCTTAAGGCTTGAGTCTCGGGGTTCAGGGTTTCAAGTTAAGGACTCGATGCTCGAGGTTATTTGAATTGACATTCATACCTATATTACTATGGGATTTGCATTAAAATCTTTTATATATCATTAGGGGCTCGGGGCTTGAGGATCGGGACTCAGGTATCGAGGCTAAAGGCTTGTAGTAATTTCTATTGGCATTCATACATTAAATACCATGGGATTTGACATTGAAATATAGTGTATATCATCTGAGTCTTAAATCTCGAGGCTCAGGGCTCATGGCTTAAGGCTAGGTGCTTGAGACACAAGGTTTGGAGTAATTTGAATTGACATACATACATACATTACCATGAGATTTGACATTGAAATCTATTGTATATCATCAAAGGCTCAGGTCTTTAGGCATGAGGCGCAGGGCTCAAAGATTGACACTTAGAGTAATTTAATGTGACATTCATACATACATTGATATGAGATTTGACATTGAAATATATTGTAGATCATGTTGACTCGAGGTTCGGTGCTCAATGCTCAAGGCTTGGAGTAATTTTATTTGACATACATACATATATTACAAGGAGATTTGATATTGAAATATATTGTATATTATCAGGGGCATAAGGCTTGAGTCTCGGGTGTCAGGGTTCGAGTATAGGATTCGATGCTCGAGGTTATTTGAATTGACATTCATACCTACATTACCATGGGATTTGACATTGAAATTCAATATATATCATCAGGGGCTCTGGGCTTGAGGATCGGGGCTCAAGGATCAAGGCTTAAGGGTCGAGACACGAGGCTCAAGGTTCGAGGCTTGGAGTAATTTAATTTGACATTTATACATATATTACCACGAGAATTGATATTGGAATATATTGCATATCATCTGGGGCTTAAGGCTTGAGTCTCGGGGTTCTGTGGTTTCAAGTTAAGGACTTCGATGCTCGAGGTTATTTGAATTGACATTCATACTTATATTACCATGGGATTTGCATTGAAATCTATTATATATCATTAGAGGCTCAGGGCTTGAGGATCGGGACTCAAGTATCGAGGCTAAAGGCTTGTAGTAATTTCAATTGGCATTCATACATTAAATACCATGGGATTTGACATTGAAATATAGTGTATATTATCTCGACTCTTAAATCTCGAGGCTCGGGGCTCATGTCTCGAGGCTCATGGCTTAAGGCTAGGAGCTTGAGACTCAAGGTTTGGAGTAATTTGAATTGACATTCATACATACATTACCACGAGATTTGACATTGAAATCTATTGTATATCATCAAAGGCTCAGGTCTTTGGGCATGAGGCACAGGGCTCAAAGCTTGACACTTAGAGTAATTTAATGTGACATTCATACATACATTGATATGAGATTTGACATTGAAATATATTGTAGATCATCAGTGACTCGAGGTTCGGTGCTCAATGCTCAAGGCTTTGAGTAATTTTATTTGACATACATACATACATTACCAGGAGATTTGATATTGAAATATGTTGTATATTATCAGGGGAATAAGGCTTGAGTCTCGGGTCTCTGGGTTCGAGTATAGGATTCGATGCTCGAGGTTATTTGAATTGACATTCATACCTACATTACCATGAGATTTGACATTGAAATTCATTATATATCATCAGGGGCTCGGGGCTTGAGGATCGGGGCTCAAGGATCAAGGCTTAAGGCTCGAGACCTGAGGCTCAAGGTTCGAGGCTTGGAGTAATTTAATTTGACATTTATACATACATTACGATGAGAATTGATATTGGAATATATTGCATATCATCAGGGGCTTAAGGCTTGAGTCTCGTGGTTCAGGGTTTCAAGTTAAGGACTCGATGCTCGAGGTTATTTGAATTAACATTCATACTTATATTACCATGGGATTTGCATTGAAATCTATTATATATCATCAGGGGCTCGGGGCTTGAGGATCGGGACTCAAGTATCGACGCTAAAAGGTTGTAGAAATTTCAATTGGCATTCATACATTAAATACCATGGGATTTGACATTGAAATATAGTGTATATCATCTGAGTCTTAAATCTCGAGGTTCAGGGCTCATGTCTCGAGGCTCATGGCTTAAGGCTAGGAGCTTGAGACTCAAGGTTTGGAGTAATTTGAATTGACATTCATACATACATTACCACGAGATTTGACATTGAAATCTATTGTATATCATCAAAGGCTCAGGTCTTTGGGCATGATGTGCAGGGCTCAAAGCTTGACACTTAGAGTAATTTAATGTGACATTCATACATACATTGATATGAGATTTGACATTGAAATATATTGTAGATCATCCCAGTGTGACTCGAGGTTCGGTGCTCAATGCTCAAGGCTCGAGGCTTGGAGTAATTTTATTTGACATACATACATACATTACCATGAGATTTGATATTGAAATATATTGTATATTATCAGGGGCATAAGGCTTGAGTCTCGGGTCTCTGGGTTCGAGTATAGGATTCGATGCTCGAGGTTATTTGAATTGACATTCATACCTACATTACCATGGGATTTGACATTGAAATTCATTATATATCATCAGGGGCTCTGGGCTTGAGGATCGGGGCTCAAGGATAAAGTATTAAGGCTCGAGACACGAGGCTCAAGGTTCGAGGCTTGGAGTAATTTAATTTGACATTTATACATACATTACTACGAGAATTGATATTGGAATATATTGCATATCATCGGGGGCTTAAGGCTTGAGTCTCGGGTTGAGGGTTTCAAGATTAAGGACTCGATGCTCGAGGTTATTTGAATTGACATTCATACCTATATTACCATGGGATTTGCATTGAAATCTATTATATATCATCAGTGGGCTCGGGGCTTGAGGATCGGGACTAAAGTATCGAGGCTAAAGGCTTGTAGTAATTTCAATTAGCATTCATACATTAAATACCATGGGATTTGACATTGAAATATAGTGTATATCATCGAGTCTTAAATCTCGAGGCTCAGGGCTCATGTCTCGAGGCTCATGGCTTAAGGCTAGGTGCTTGAGACTCAAGGTTTGGAGTAATTTGAATTGACATTCATACATACATTACCGCGACATTTGACATTGAAATCTATTGTATATCATAAAAGGCTCAGCTCTTTGGGCATGAGGCGAGGGACTCAAAGCTTGACACTTAGAGTAATTTAAAGTGACATTCATACATACATTGTTATGAGATTTGACATTGAAATATATTGTAGATCATCAGTGACTCGAGGTTAGGTGCTCAATGCTCAAGGCTCGAGGCTTGGAGTAATTTTATTTGACATACATACATACATTACCATGAGATTTGATATTGAAATATATTGCATTTCATCGATGGCTTAAGGCTTTAGTCTCGGGTTCAGGTTTCAAGTTAAGGACTTCGATGCTCGAGGTTATT